>RCUC01169247.1:0-31349 GCA_003697995.1 Taxidea taxus jeffersonii | reverse complement strand
GGAGGAGCTGAGAGCTCAGGGCCCCACTCTTCAGTTCGCCTTCAGAGGAAAGCACTCAATCACTCCTGTCTCCCCGGCCTCCAGCCGTGCTTAGAGAAAAGTGCCCAATCACTCCTGTCTCACTGGCTTCTGGCTGCACTCCGAGCTCACCCAGCCTGTGACCAAGCATCTCTGTCTCTGGCACACAGCCCACCTGGAGTCTCTGAACCCCGCAGATCCCTGAGCTCTTCCAGGTCGGAGTCTCCCCGGATCTTGTGGGGACCCCATGCAGAGAGCACTGGCCTGTGTCACGGATTACGATTCAAGGTAACCCCAAGTTGAGAGCTCACTCCTCGGCTCTGCCTCCCTAGCCGGCTTCCCCACTGTAATACCTGTGAGCTCTGTGACACTCAGTCATCCCCGATCCATCTGTGACTCCGCGGGACCTGAGGCCATGCTGTCTCCATGAGGTCTTATTCCTGGTTTAGCCTCTGGAGCAATGTCCCTCCATGGAGCAGACTTTTAAAAGTCCCAATTTTGTGCTCCATTGTTCCGCTGCTTGCCGGGAGCTGGCCCCTCCCACTGGGGGTCTATCTTCTCGTTGGTTTGGATGCACTTCTCCGCGGGTCCTACCTTTCAGAAAGTGGTCGATTTTCTGTTTCTAGAATTGTTGCTCTTCTTCTCTTTGATCTCCTTTTGGATTTGTAGATGTTCAGAATGGTTTCATAAGCTATCTAGCTGATCTCCTGCTACCTGATGACGTTTCAGCTTGCTACTTCTCCGCCATCTTGACTACTCCCTAGGAGATGATAATTTTTTTTTTTTTAAGATTTTATTTATTTATTTGTCAGAGAGAGAGAGTGGGAGCAAGCACAGGCAGACAGAGTGGCAGGCAGAGGCAGAGAGAGAAGCAGGTCTCCACCAAGCAAGGAGACTGATGTGGGACTCGATCCCAGGATGCTAGGATCATGACCTCAGCCAAAGGCAGCTGCTTAACCAACTGAGCCACCCAGGCGTCCCGAGATGATAATTTTTAAGAGCCCTAGAATTTCCTTATTACCTAGGTAGTTACTGGGGAAGACAATAACTCCCCATTGTGAGTCACTAAACTTACCTCAGTCCAGAGCAGCCCCCTAAGGTGAATTCCATCATCCTCTTTCTTTTGTTTTGTTTTGTTTTTATTTTTTTATAAACGTATAATGTATTATTAGCCCCAAGGGTACAGGTCTGTGATTCACCAGGTTTACACACTTCATAGCATTCACCATAGCACATACCCTCCCCAATGTCCATAACACTACCACCCTCTCCCTAGCCCCTCCCTCCAGCCCCCCTCAGTTTGTTTTGTGAGATTAACCGTCTCTTATGCATTGTCTCCCTCCCTATCCCATCTTGTTTCATTTATTCTTTTCCTACTCTCCAATCCCCCCACGTTGCATCTCCACTTCCTCATATCAGGGAGATCATATGATAGTTGTCTTTCTCCGATTGACTTATTTCGCTAAGCATAATACCCTCTAGTTCCATCCACATCGTCGAAATGGCAAAATTTCCTTTCTTTTGATGGCTGCATAGTATTCCATTGTGTATATATATATATATATATATATATACACACTTCCATGCTGTTTTCCAGAGTGGTTGCAACAGCTTGCATTCCCACCAACAGTGTAGGAGGGTTCCCCTTTCTCCACATCCTCGTCAGCATTTGTCATTTCCTAACTTGTTACTTTTAGCCATTCTGACTGGTGTGAGGTGGTATCTCATTGTGGTTTTGATTTGTATTTCCCTGATGTCAAGTTATCATCTTCTTTCTAATGCCAAACTTCATGGGGCTGGGCCAGGTGTTCTCTAACTTACCACTTAGTATGAAAATTAGCCTGAAATTATTTTGTACTCAATGACACAAAGATTTTTGTTTAAATTACTATTCACAGCTTTACAGATTGATAAGGAAATGCAAGATAGAATATGGTTTAGATAAGACTCTAGTTCTTGTGCTTCATCTCTGTTATGTGGCATAATAGGCTTTTAAGCTGGAAGTATCCTTAAATTTCAACATTTGTCTTAAAGATGAGGAAGTTGAGACCTAGGAAATTAGGTGGCTCACACAGCTATCTTGTAGCAGGTTCAATGTTCAACCCCAAGTCATCAGATGTCCCATATCAGATGAAGATCTTAAATTTTTTTATGGATATAAAATCAGTATATAATGTTATTTTTAGCTTCAGGTATAAAACATATCATTTGATATATGTGCACATTACAGAGTGATCACCACGATAAGTCTACTTAATGTCTGTCATTATACAATTTTCTCCTTTTACCCATTTTCTCACCCCCCCAAAACCAATCCCTTTCTGATAATTGTCAATTTGTTTTCTGTCTCTATGAGTTTTGTTTTGTTTGTACTTTTGTTTTTTAGATACTACACATTAGTGAAATCATACATTTGTCTTTCTCTGACTTATTTCACTAAGCATGATATCCTCAATATTTATTCACATGATCATAAATGGCAAGATTTCCTTTTTTATGGCTTATTAGTAATCAACAGTGTGTGCATGTGGGTGTGTGTGTGTATTGCACTTCTTTATCCATTCATCCACTGATGGGCACTTAGATTGTTTTCATATCTTGGCTATTGTAAATAATGCTACAATGAACCAAGAGTGCATGTATCAATTTGAATTAATGTTTTTGTTTTCTTTGGATAAATACCCAGGAGTTGAGTTAGATGGATCATATAGTAGTTCTGGTTTTAATATAACAGGAATCTCCATTCTGTTTTCCACAGTGGCTACACCAATTTACATTCCTACCAACAATGTGTGTACATTCCTACAACAATTGTACTTTTGATTCACAGTTCCCTAATAGTTAGTGTTGTTGAAAATATTTTCACATACCCATTGGTCGTCTGTATGTTTTCTATGTAAAAATGTATGTTAGATCCTCTGCTCATCTTTTAATCCATTTGGTTTTTTGCTGTTGAGTTCCTTGTGTCCTTTATATATTTTAGATATTAACCCCTTATTGGATACACATTTGCAAATATTTTATACCAATGCAATACTGATTTAATTACCATAGCTTTGTAGTTTAATTTGAAATAAGGAAGGTTGATGTCTTTGGCTTTGTTCTCTTTAGTCAAGTTTGCTTCGGCTATTTGGGGTCTTTGGTTATTATTTGTTCTATTTCTTTGAAAAATGCCACTGGAATTTTATAGGGATTGAATTGAATCTGTAAATTGCTTTGGGTACTATGGAAATTTTAACAGTATTATTTATTCCAACTCATGAGCATAGTATATCTCTCCATTTATTTTTATCTTCTTCACTTTCTTTCATCAGTGTCTTATAGTTTTCAGTGTACAGGTCTTTCACCTCCCTGGTTAAATTTATTCCTAGGTATTTTATTCTTTTTAGTGCAATTATAAAGAGAACTGATTTCTTACTTTTTCTAATAACTCATTATTAGTGTATAGATATGCAACAGATTTCTGTATATTAATTTTGAATTCTTTTTTTTTTTAAGATTTTATTTATTTATTTGACAGAGAGAGATCTCAAGTAGGCAGAGAGGCAGGCAGAGAGAGAGAGGAGGAAGCAGGCTCCCTGCCAAGCAGAGAGCCCAATGCGGGACTTGATCCCAGCCCCCTGAGATCATGACCTGAGCTGAAGGCAGAGGCTTAACCCACTGAGCCACCCAGGCGGCCCTTAATTTTGATTTCTGCCACTTTACTGACTTCATTTATTAATTCCAACAGTCTTTTTGGTAGAGTTTTTTAGTTTTCCTATATTGTATTATCTGCAGATGGTGGTAGTTTTAATTATTCTTTTAAAATTTAGATGCCTAATTCTCTTTCTTGACTAATTATTGTAACTAGGGCTTCTAATACAACATCCAGTGAAAGTAGTGAGAGTGGGCATTGTCTTGATTTTAGAAGAAAAACTTTCTACTTTTCACCATTGATTGTGATGTTACCAGTTTGTCATATATGGCCCTTATTATGTTAAGGTATATTCCCCCATACCCACTTTTTTGAAAGTTTATCATAAATGAATATTGAATTTTGTCAAATACCTATTTGATCATGATGTTATGGTTCTATTAATGTATTGTTATATTTGGTTTGCTAATATTTTTTGAGGATTTTTATATCTGTGTTTATGAGGAATATTGGCTTATAGTTTTCCTTTTCTGTGGTAGCATCTGGTTTTAGCATCAGGGTAATGTTGATTTCCCAAAATGAATTTGGAAGCATTTTTTTTCTCTTCAGTTTTTCAGAAGAGTTTGAGAAAGATAGATATTAAATGTTCTTAGAATATTTGGTGGTACTCATCAGTGAAGCTGGTATTTTTGATGTCATATTTCTCATCTTTTTATTTTTCTGTCTTCTTTAACTACTTATTGTAGACTGGGATTGTGTTTCAGCCTTTTATCTGTGCTATGCACCACATGTGGTAACCTGTCCTGACTGTCCCTTCTGTGGACAGTACTTACCCACCAGTTTAGCAAGACTGAAGGCAGGGCTTAGTTGTCGTTTTAGTGATTCTAGAGAAGAACATTGGGGACAGGGCATGTCCACGGCTTTAGCAAGGCTGTGTCCACACCCTACCTGTGCTAGCCAGGTAGAGAAAGAGTGCAAAAATGGTGCCTGCCAGCACCTTTGCCTCCAAAGAAAGTCTGATATGGTCTCTGCCCTTCCAGTAGATTCTTTAAGATTAGCAAGTGACTCTCCTTCACACATAATTCAGTTACTTCTAAATGGCTCTCTTTGCACCTGGGTCCCAGGGTGAGTCTATGTGTGAGCCCTTTAAAAGGAATACCTCAAATTTCCACACCCCAACACCCCACCCAGTTCCCCTAGACATAAGCACGATATTTTTGTGGGCTCATCTCTCCAGTGCTGGCCCCAATGGCTTGGGCACTCAATGTATGGTACAGACCCCTTATACCTCTGGGAGAAACTTCCACCTTTGAGACTCCTCCTTACTGTGTGTTTTCATGTGTGGGGTGGCTTTTTTTAAAAAATTCTATTTATTTATTCGAGAGGAGAGAAAGAGAAAATGAGTGAGGGGGGAGGGGCAGTGGGAGATGGACAGGCAGACTTCTGAGCAGGGAGCCCCAGGATGCAGGGCTCAATCTCAGGACCCTAGAATCATGACCTGAGCTAAAGGCAGATGCTTAACTCACTGAGTCACCCAGGTGCCCCCTAGGGGTGGATTTTTTTCAAGACTGCCCCTCTGCCTCACCTACCTGTTTCAGTGTGTGCCCCCCCACCTTCTTATAATCCATGTGGCTCTTTTATTCCTTGTCGTGGAGGGAGGTTTTAAGCTAGTTTTTTCCCTTTTTAAAGCAGCAATTATTCCATATATAGCTATAGGTTTTGGTGTGTTTGCAGGGAGAGGGGGGTTTAGGATCTTCCTATACTGCCTTGGACCACCTCATCATAAAGTATTTTGATAACTCAAAAAATATTAAGACTGTGTTAAAGATTTGGTTTCTACTTTGAAATGTAGACCACTTTAATGGGGGGCACTCTAAAGGCACTTTATATACAGTCCTCTGCCTGTCAGGGTTACTCTAAGACTCAAGTAGATTGTATTCAAGATAGATACCTTTCTCCCACAAGGCAATTTTGTTTGGAGCATAATATAGGCCATGGTTCCATCCAGTTTTGAAGCATGCTGATTGTAGGTAGCTATATTTACTATAACAGTTGAAAGAAGAATATCATAAAAATAAAAGTCTCCCACAAGTAGGCCACTATTTCATCTGATTGAGAATTGTGGAAGCTGAAAGCAAAAAATAACTGAAAGCTCCCTCTAACCTTCCCTAAAAGGAGTCCTACAGAAGAAAGAATTATGTGTGTGTGTGTGTGTGTGTGTGTGTGTGTAACCAATGATTTCTTTTTTTTTTCTTCTTTTTTGTTTAAAGATTTTATTTATTTATTTGACAGACAGAGATTACAAGTAGGCAGAGAAGCAGGCAGAGAGAGAGTGGGGAAGCAGGCTCCCTGCTGAGCAGAGAGGCTTATGCGGGGCCAGATTCCAGGACCCTGGGATCATGACCTGAGCCGAAGGCAGAGGCTTTAACCCACTGAGCCACCCAGGTACCCCTAACCAATGATTTCTAAGTAATGGCTGAATATAGATGCAATTTGGGAACATATATGAATATTCCTAGTGTAATGTCCCTCTTTTTTGGCCAGAATCACATCATTTATTTTACTCCCTGTCCTTTCCCCATGAAAGTGAGTGAAAAGAGGACCTGTACATATTTTGTGCTTATTTAAAAATACATGTACCTTTTCATTTTCTTTTTTCAAGACTGTGTTATTATGTAAGAGTCAGTGTGCAGATGCAGAAAGAAAAAATACCCCATTCTTATATATTTGTCTGCAACTTTTGACTATAATGAAATGTGAAGTTAGTCTCAAATTTTAATGTTCAGAAAGATCATCTGGGGCTTGTTAAAAGCACATTCTCAGACCTGGTTTTCTGAGGTTTCTTCTGGAAATACCCCGGTTGACAACACCCATGGTTCCTGGGCGTTTTGAAGAGTTCTAAGAGTCTGAGTGCCCCTAGAAAGGTGGAATGTTGCTGGAGGTGGTTTCATAATCCTTCCTTTGCCTCATTATAGTGTACTCAGTGACTTGGAATTTCATATCCATTTGGTTTTTTGTGGGTTTTTTTTTTTTTAATGTTAAATCCTTGTGGTTGAATCTTTAAAATCTGACTGGAAAAAATGCAAATATATTGAACATTCACATGACAAATGAGAAAATTTCTTGGCAACTGAGAAGGAAATCCGGAGTTTAATTTTTTTCTCCTGCTCTGTTAACTATTGTAGATGCATGGTTGCTGGTCGCAATGCTGCTTGAGGTGAAGAGAGGAGGAAGAATACCTTTCTCCTCCCTTTCTCCAGCAGTCTGGTCTCCTGCCTGGGCTTTCCACTTCATGAACACCAGTCAGAATCCAAAGCTTTTGAGCCAGCTGATCCCAGGAAACACAGCTAAAAGCAGTCATATTCTGGGCTACAGAGCAGAGGAAGGGAAGGGAGAGGCACAATTTAATCTGAAAGCAAACAGACTAGGACATGGGGAGAGATCTTGGCCTGGTAGAGAATCAGGGGAGGACATTACCTAGGATGACTATAGGGAGAGGAGAAAACAAATGCCAAGGGACTTAAAGGTCCATTCAAAACAGAAGAGCTCAGCACTATTCTCTGTGTCAAAGCTAGGATAACCAGAACACTTTCTATTGAGAGAGTCTAGGTTTATCAGAAGAAAAGGGACTTTTTTGCTGGTGGTCTTCTCATTTCACCTTAGTAGCAAGACAGACATTGCTAAGTAGAAATACCCTCAGGTCACATACCAAAGGGTTGATGCCTCAGCAGAACAGTGCCTGGTACACTCACCATCTTCCCTGTTTCCAGTTTCTGTGGGATCTATTTGGAATGTCTTGTAGCTCTCCCTGCCAGTGCAATTGGAATGCAACAGAAGGCTGTGATTGGATCCTGTGAGGAAGTTAACACATAAGGAACCACCAATTATATTAACTGAATAAAAAAAAAATTAGAGCAGATGTGCCTTTGCAAATGTTTATTTTCTATGGAGACATAAACTCATTTCACATTCTCAGACTTCCTTCTGGACAGTTAAGATTGTGGATTTGGAGTCAGTTGATGACTAAAGAATTTGAATTTTTTCTTTCAAGGTACAGAGTTCTTCAAGAGCTAGGATGTAATGAAGTTTGTGATGTGAGCATAAAACTAACTAAGTGACTATTATAAAAGTCATAATCTGCATGGGATTCCATAAGTTCACACCATGGAGAGTTGTCTAAAGGGATTTGCACTCCTCTGTTTAACATAGACTTGAAAGGCTTCTTGCTCAGTCTCCACTCAGCAGCAGTCCAGAGGCCCTAGGTGCAGAACACAGGCTGCATGCAGAACACAGACACCTGGACACCCACCTTTCCAGGAACACTGAGGACTTTTGATGTGGCAATTAAGACCTGGGCCATGTAACATTTTCTTATGGTGAACTTGAGTTTGGCTTCATATCTTGCTGAACCAGTTCTTTTGTTTCAGACACATGTAACCTTTTCCTTTTGCTTCCCGACTAAGGACACCTGTGAGGTGTTCCAGCTAACTTTTGTAGATACATCATTGGTTTCTTGGCAGCCTTGTTTTTTAAAAATCTACATATTGCTTTCCTAGTTCAATCCATCACTTTTCACTTGAAAAGGTCATGGTTTGCTCATCAGGAAACTTTGGAGAAATCCTTGGCTATGATTTATCTTATGTTACATGCCCTGATAGAGATTCTCAGGAAGTAAGGCCCATTAGTTCCTTGTAAGGTCATTCCCCTAAAGTCCAGTGCAAAATGAATACCAATTGTGCGTGTTTGAGATTGAAGCATTCTCTTGGATCATTTAAAGGGAATCAAGGGAATGAGTGGTTTCTAATGTGGTGACTCATATGGGTTAGACGGGTGATGTATGGGACAGAGTCTCCCCTTGGAGGTGCTAGAATGTCAATGATAGCTCTTATTTTTAAATCTCCTCCAATATTTAGTATAAAGATAAACATGCCCTAAAACATATAATATTCTATTTTCTGATATTCATATTCTATAGTTGTTAAAAACCCTTTGGTATGTTATAAGCAAATGTTTGCCCTTTGCCTCCCTAAACTTCTCAGGGACATTAATCATTACTGATGGGAGAAATTAAAGCAAGCCTATTTATTCTATTTTTAAATCACAGTATTTGAAAATAATAATCCATGAATTTCCAATTATATCAGCAGTATTTAACACTGAACTGTGTTTAGTGGAATGGCTTAGCAGTTTGGGAGAAACTTCACTATGAAGTCAAATAACCTGTTTTAATAACTGGGAAGACATTTTGAGTGAGACCAGCTTTGGTTATATGATGTCTTCACTGTAAGGACCAAATCAGATATATAGAAAGCATTTATGATACACATTTAATTGTAAAATCTCATTGTTTTCCCATTCTATAATCTAAACCACAGTCAAGTGGGTATTTGCTGTTCTCTCTAAATATATTCTTACCTCAATATTAGTTTATTAATTAATTTATTCAAGAAGAACTATGTAAAAGATCCTATTTGACTGCTGGGAATATGACAGAGATAGAAAGTCCTAGCCCCGGAGTTCCCCTGTGTAGTAAGTCTCCTAGCATTAGGTTCTGCTGATAGATGGAAACATTTGTTTGACTACAGAGGAAAAGTTTTTAAGGGGCAGAAGGTAACAGTATGAAATCAAGTTCAGGTGTGTGTGGAACATCTGAGTACATTCCTGCTCTGGTCTTATGTCCCGAGTGTTTTTTTTTTTTTTTTTTTTTAAATTTGCACGGAGCGATTTGTCCTGCTCTCTACACACTCTGTCCCCAAGGCCCACTTGAAACAGGGTGTGAGGTTGTGAGGCTTAGAGCCCTTTACTTGATCTCAAATCTGTAGTAAGGGCACCAAAAAAAGGACTGAAACTAGAATCTGAGCTTGACAATTGGGCTGGAACCATCTGTGTTAACAAGCCACATAAATTATACTAAAAGGCTGGGGACATAAATGGAAGGGAATGGGGTTACCAGGTCACTAGGCCTGATGAGGGCTCTGGACCTCATGTGGTCAGTGTCTTTGGGATGCTTATGTGGGCCTCACTCATACATTAGGAACGCCCGTTACCCCTGTTTACTGTGCAAACCAGAGCCTATAAGCCTTTAGTTGCTCTCTTTTATATTTGCAGTTTCTGGATTAGTGTTGCTTTCTTAGGCATGACAGTAACCGAAACTGTAAATGGTGCTTAGAGCTGATCATTTCCAAATACATATATAATTTTAAATTACCTAATTATAAAGGCATAGTATTTATTGGCAAGTTTTCAGATTAAGTTTCATATTAGAAATATGATTTGGCCTTATACATGATAGGAGAAAAGTCATTCTTAATTACTCTGAGATAACTAAAATTTATGTTGTTATTTATGCTTGGTAAATGAAATACAAGGAGAAGAAATGTTTTATTCCCTAATAATGTAAATTACTTGAATTAGATTTTGAAATCTTTGTGCCATCACCTTGGTTGGTTTATTGATAATATTCTCCAAAACCGATAATTCTGACTATTCTCCTCTGAGGGGAAAAAAAAATTGGAATTTCTGTTCTCATTTCCCTCTCTCTCTCTTAAAAGCAACATTGTGTCCAATGAGGATTGGACTAGTGTTGGGAAACTTGGATTTTGGTCTGCCCTCCAATATTTGCATAGAAAACATATAAAGCTCCTTGATTTCAATTTCCCCATTGGTCAGATGGAGCTAATAATACAAACTCATGCAACTCATGGAGTCTCAAATGAGAGAGTGGATATAAAAGGTATTTAAGACTGCCAATTTTGATATAAATGCTATAAATGCAAGTTGTTATAATCACTGGGCTCTGGCCTGATACAAGGGAACACAATGTGGAAATATAGCCATACAGTACTGTGCAAGCTTCGTCTGCCTGCTGTTCCCCAATTCTTTGGGTCTCCAATTTCACTTCCCAGAGGCAGCTGCTATTCCTGATGAGTTCTGGAAATCCCTGGGGATACTGACATTGGGAGCGATTTTCCTAAGCATGTTTAATAGGCCTATGGCCTACTTTCTAGGAGACTACATTTTTATTTTTAGTAGGACATATTTCTCAGTGTGTGCTATTGCTCGAGATTTAAGGAACACAGCTTCGTCATTTTTCTTGTTTGAAACAGCAGAGAGTAGAAATCCGCACGCTGTTAGCTTGCTGAACCAGTGTGTGTCTCAGATAAGTGTTGAGTTCATGGACCACCGCCTAAAGGGATGGAAATGGTGCTGCACAGGAACATGGCCTTTCAGCAACAGACACAATTTCACACCACACGTTATTACTTCTTGTAAGAGCTGTTGCTCCCCTTTCTCATCTCCAGATCACTGGATGACAGCTCTGGCAGAAACAAATAGCAGGTGGGATGACATGTATTTGTGGATTTTGGGTTATAGTTTGGCTTTAACATATTGCCATGTCCCTTTTTCCAGACTTGCCTTCCTCTTCTTAACATAATGATTAGATTCAAGACCTGCAATTCAGTCGAGATGTAGTCACGGGTCAGCGTACTCCTATTATCACAGCTGGGGCTGCAATCCCATGCTGCCTGTTCCAGAACAGCGAGGGTATTCATCTCAGCTGTGCCATCCTGGGCAAGGTCAAACACTCCTCACATTCTTTCCCAAGTCGCTGGTCTCTTAGGTTTCTTTGTTTTTTATTATTTCAGGGCCCATGAGGGATGGGTCAAATGTCTCCGAGCTCTTTACTCTTTTAATTTGTCCTCATTTGCCCTTAGAGGTCCGTTCTAATTGGATATGATCCTAACAGCTGAAAAACCATCAGAATATGAAGGGGCCAGGATTAGGGGCATGCAGAGGGGGGTTTTTCAAAAGGACAACATGCTCAGCCAGTTTTCACCTGTCCATAGGAAAGAGATCATATTCATCATTACTACTCAGAAAATTGTACCTTAAACAATGCAGAAAGCATCTCTTTATTGTATTAATGTGTCTTAAGGCTAACAGATGCACTTGCTAGGGATTTTGGCCATTGAAAACTAGTTCAGCCTGGGAAAAAGAAATTAGTTTGTATTGATTAGTAGGCAGAGAGAAAGAGAATCAAGTCCATTATTTCAACACAAATAATGAGGAATTAAAATTCCTCTAGGTGCTCAAGTGGACTGAGAAATCTTAGAGTTGCAGGTATTGACTCAAGATAATGCTTTACTAAAGCATTATGTCCCCTTTTGTGAGGATCAACATCGTGAAATAATCTTATGTTAGGAGAATTCCCAGTAGAAAAGGTTAATACGTTATGGGCACAAAATAGGGTTGAGAGCCTAAGGTCTTGAGCGAAGCTATGAATAATTTTTTCTGTTTATGAAAACCAATAAAACAACATATGATTACAAAAACATTTCACATGTCTTAAATTAGTGTGTGTAATATGACTGACTTCTGTTTATTATCCAGTAATTGCTAAAAAATTTCAGACTCCTTCAGTTTCAAAAAATGACTGAAATTAATTTTGCTTTGATACAGAAATTATGTACACTGAGTCAGTGTGCTGCTTTTTTTTCTAGCCACATGTTTAGATGTTCATTGCCATAGTGATTTCATAAACTCTGAGATGATGACTCCTTTCCTCTCCACTTATCTGGTGGCATCAGGCATACAATAACTCGGACTCTTGAAATGAATAATGGTGCAGTTGACTAGGTATTTCTCATTCCTCTTCTGGAATAGATAGCGTCATATTGCTTTAGTTCTACTGAGATGTACTTCAGACCCTCCTGCACATAGATACTGGTATAGGAATTAAGGAATAGGATTATTGTGCTTCAGCGTTATTTTTTTTTTTTTCAAAGCTGCAACTCCAAATATCTTTATTCTTGTTCATTCTCATGCATTGAATGCTACCTGCCTGTTTTCTTCTCAACTTCTATTTAGTTTCCTGGCTTTAAAACTGCCTCAATCAAAGTAACTTTAATTAGGAACTAAACTTCAAAAGATGGTGCTATATAATTGCATAAACTGATAGGAAATATGTGGGCTTACCAGTGATTTGTGAAAGAGAAATGAAAATAATGGTAATGATAAAACATTTAGTTAGTGCTTACCCTTTGCCAAGCATGCATTGTTTCCTTAATTGTTTCAGTAATCCAGTATGGTAGGTAACACTTTATCTCGGCTTTAAAAAGGCTGGGTAATTTATCAGGCTACACAGATAATAAGTAAGGAGCTAGAACCCCAAAAAACTCCTACTGGAAGCACAGTGCTGCATTGTACTACTGACCTATATATTGAGGATATCAAATTGTGTGGGATATAAATATGTAATATTTTTTATCTCTAAATAACTGCTACTAACTGTGTTAGGTTGAATGCCCTTACACTTAATAATTCCATTAGATTATATAATATTCTAGTAATTTGTTCAGAATTGCCTTATTTTGTTGTTTAGAATTCACTTCTGATTTTCTTATTGAAGTATTTTGTATGTGTATATATGTGTCTGTGAATGTGTGGAAATAACATGGCAGCTCAGTAGATTTTTATATATGTATAAAGTAAGGAACTACCACTTCGATCAAGACAGAGAACACTTTCAGCACCAATATTGGTTCCTTCCCGGCCAATAACTCCCTGTCCAAGGTCATTGTTATTCTCAGTTCAATAATCACCAGTTAGTTTTGCCAGATTTTGAACACAATGTAAATGGAATCGTAACATATATGCTTTGTAGTGCCTGGCTTCTGTCATGCAATACAGAGCCTGTGAATGATCTGTGTTGTTGTGTGAAACAGTAGTTAGTTCCTTTATATTCTACCGTTTGAGGATACCATTACTTTCTTATCCATTCTCCTGTCAGCAGACATTTGTGTTGACTTGATTTTTGGCTATTGTAAATAAACCTGCTACAAACATTTTTGTAGATGTTTTCTGGTGGACACATGCATTCATTTTTCATGAATGCACAGCCAAGAATGGAATTCCCATAGGTTATAGTATAGGTATATGTTTAAACTTTAGTATATATTGCCAACAATTTTCCAAAATGGTCAAACCAAGTAAAAGTATGCTCCCATCAGAAGCACATTATATAGTTCCTATTGTTTTCCATTTGCAACCATACTTGACATTAACAGTTCTTCTCATGTTATTCTGGTGGGTGTGTAGTGGTATCCCACGAAGGCTTTAATTTGCATTTCCCTTATAAATAATGAAGATGGCTTCTCTCTTATACTTATTGATCATTTTAATATCTGTTTTGCTGAAGCAGATATTAAAATGCTCAAGTTCTTTGTTTATTTAAAAATTGAGTTCTTATTGATTTATGAGTTCTTTATATATTCTAGATAGAAGTTCCTATTGAAGTGTAAGTATTGTGAATATCTTTTCAGTCCATGGCTAGCCCTTTGTTTCAGTGTCTTGAGTGAATGGAAGTTCCTAATTAATTTAATGTAATCTAATTTACTAATTTTTATGTGTAGTGTTTTTTGTTCCTATTTAAGAAATTTTGGCCTAACCCAAGGTCATGAATATGTTTCTCCCCCATATTTATTTTTTCTACAAAAGAGTTTCCCATACTTTCTTGGTCTATGGAGACTTTAATATGTTATAAATATTTTTAGAGACCTAATAGGCTGAAAGAAACACCTAACAATTGAGTTTATTAAGCAGGTAGGTCCAAACCACTTAATAAGGATTTATATCCTAAAACATAGTTGATATTTAAAAAAAGAATACAAATAAAATAAAATAAAAATAATATCCTTACTTTAAAATATCATTTTTATTTTATTCTTAACCACCATTACTTAGTAATGGGATATATGTGTATTACACTGTACTACTTCTCAAATCTTGGAGTCTAGGAATTGGATTGGACACCAACACCTTCATAACCTTTTCCACATTAATTCTTGCACAGTACTTTGTCTGAAAGCTACCACTGAACACCTAGTTTTGCAAAGATAAATATGGTATGTAATATAGCATAATGTAATTTTGAAACTGTGTATGACCTTAAGCTGGTAATTTAAGAGTCTAATAGAAGTTTATATTGCTATGTTTGTTTCACAAATGTGAAATATCCTATGGTTCTCTTTGAGTTTGCTGTAGTTCCCTAAGATGCCTTGGCACCCAGTTTGATTCTAGGTTTATTGTTTGGAACTTCACATTTAGGTTTACAATCCATCTCTGATTCTTGTGCATAATGCAAAGTGGGTGTCGAGGTTCTTTTTCGTCCTGTCATGCAGACACTGAGTTGCTTTGACACCATTATTTGTCACAGTAACCTTATAAATATGGGCCTATTTCAGAACTCTCTTCTGTCTACTGGTTTGGTCACTGGTGCTTGCACCAGCACTACTTACAGCTTCATAGAAAGTCTTAAAATCTGAAAGTGTACATTTTCCATCCTTGTTCTTTTTTAAGATTGTCCCAGTTAATTTTGGTCCTTCACATTTACATACATTTTAGGATTGGTTTGATATATTCCACTGAAGAATTCCTTTTCTTCCAGTGCAGTTAGACCTGTCACTGTTGTGGTCCAGAGCATAGGTCTGGGGGAAGGTAGGGGAGATTCATCTGCTCTTTCATAAATCAGCTTTCTCCCTTTCTTAGTGATAGCTTTATGTCTTCAGTGTTTTGAAGGGAATATAGAAGAAAGGAAATGGAAAACTTCTCCTTGGTTAACCAAGATGGATGCAATCTTCTCTTGTGTGGGTTGTTGCTTTTTACTCATTCTTCAGTGAGTATTGGTTAGGCTTTGAGGCATCTAAGTGGAAGGTATCTAAATGCTGGTTCTCTCATGGGGACATGGGCTCTTCAGAGGGCCACTAGGGGAAAAGGAGCTTCCCACTGTATAGTTCAGGACTGACCTTTTCTACACTTCCTTCTACCTCTACATAGCCTGTTTCTGTTTCTTCCTCATCCCTTAACCAACTGGGCCACCCAGGCATTGCTAGGTACTGCCATCTTGATAGACGATTCTCTTGCAGTTCCCTCCTTGCAATGGAGGAAAGGGAGGAATTTCTCTACAATCACTTTTTTCTAACAATCCCTCTAGCTACAAACTCATTTCTTTTTTATTTTGATACAGTGGTGGTTGTTAGGCCATTCTGAATTGCAGTTTCTCAGTAAACTGGGCAAGACTGGCCCTAACTATTGGCAAATTGTTAGCAGAATCTGAACTCTGAATGCATGGTAATTAGTGACTTTGGTTTGAGGGCTTAGCTGCAAGTTCCTCTCCCAAACAATAATAGCAATGACAAATAATAAGTTCATGGCCTATTTTTAGGCCAGTTTTTGTTCCAAAATCCAAAAGAACTAAAGACGTTTCCTATACTTAACTCTAAAAACTGCTGGTCTATTTTTAATTATAATTTTTTCCTTTGTTTTAGTATATGATTAATGTATTTACTATGAGACCAAGACTTTCAAATGCAACAAATGTTTATAAGTATTTATATAAATTTGTTGAACACTGTTTCAACTTCTAGATCTGTACAACTACAAATCTGATTTAATCCAGATAAAATTTAGGAGTTAGGCATTATTATTATTTTAACTGAAAAAAAAAAAACCCAAACAAACCCTAAGACACTGAGAATACTGATGTTCAAGGGACCCAGTTAGTCTGTTATTAAAATAGCCATTTCCTAAAACTAAGTAATTTTCATGAGAACAACTAGAATAAAGATGTTAGGTGTGCATCCATCTGGAAAAGCAACTCGAAAGCAGATGCCCCATTAACGCATCAATTGTCATCTTCTATAAAAGAAAGCATATTAAATCTTCTTGAGAGTCTGAGATGATTAATTTCAACCAAAAGTGATTTTTCATTGGATGCTCTAGAGAATACCATTATGAGGTCAACATTAGACCAATAATTCACTTTCATCTTCCTTGAGTTACTTACTTGTTTCTTTGATCTAAAGAAACAAGAGGAGGTAGCATTAGCGATAAATGGGGAAAAGAATGACAACGAAAGCACTAAGTTTACTTCATTTAGCTTGGTGACTTACAAAAGTTAGGAGGGATTTCCAAAAATGTGTATTACTCAAGATTTGATTATATTAAAACTTGCAGGTATTTGAGGCATCTGATAATAAAAAAATAATTTGAAAGTCAAAGAAATGAAATCATGGTTTCCTTAGATGTCCAGAAAAGTACAAAGCAATCTCTGCTTTCAGATGAAGTTCTTCCCTCCCTCCCTCTTTTCTTCCTTCCTTCCTCTTTCTTTTGTTTGTTTGTTCATTCATTCTTAGCAGCACCCAACAGTTCTTGTTAGATGTTCCTGTGCTTCTTCCAAAATTGTTTGCTAATTTTTTAATTGTTTGATTTCTGTTTGTTGAATAGAATTTTAACTTAATGATTATGGCACAGATTGGTGAATACTTTATTCTATTGGAAAATCTTATTAAAAATTTTACTTTTTTATTTTAACTTCATATGTTATAAAAACCCTAGTCAACCTGACCTTAATATGATTTGAATTGTAATCAGTTGAGGCCTGCCTCTTTTTTGAAGATGTTGGAAACTTTGTGTTTATATTCATCCCAGTGTGTAATTGGGTTTTCCTCTTTGATGCAATCTGAGTTGTGTTTTATTCACATGATAAAGATACAGAAATAAATCACCACCTTCATTTTGTCACAAAAAGCAGATGGCCCATATCATTAACATTTACAAGGTAAGTCAAAGCCATGTTTTAGATATTAAACAAAAGTTGATGAAGAGTTTTTCCCCTGGATTTGGAGAGAAAAGTACAAATTATGACCAATGAAAATTTTTTTAACTTTTGTTGTTTTTTAAATTTGATGATTTGAAGATCACATAAACTTGAGCTGATTCTAGACTTCTCATTTTTTCTAAATAAATCATCTTTAAGTACATTTTAAATTGTATATAATGTTTATTTGTCTATTCTGTGGATTATTTAGGTTAGTGTAGTTAGGAGCCATGTTAATTAGAACAGTTGGTGAAGAAGAATCTCAAAGGGAGGACCTTGCTTTGCACTTTCATTTAGAAAGTATTTTAGGCTTTCACATATGAGAGGCCCTTACATTTTTTTGGAAACTTCTTTTTTTTTTTTTTTTTTCCTCTAAGGAACTAACTCAAATGATTTAGAAATTATGTGTGTGGAGAGTTTATTACTCTTCTTTTTTTTTTTTTTTAAGATTTTATTTATTTATTTGACAGACAGAGATCACAGGCAGGCAGAGAGGCAGGCAGAGAGAGGGGAGGGGAAGCAGATTCCCTGCGGAGCAGAGAGCCTTATGAGGGGCTCAATCCCAGGATCCTGGGATCATGGCCCAAGCCGAAGGCAGAGGCTTTAACCCACTGAGCCACCCAGGCGCCCCAAGTTTATTACTCTTAATGATTGAAAAGAAGGAATTCAATTGGCTAACCACTGAAAGTATTAATTAAGATTCCAAATGCAAAATTGTTTTATAGAACTTCCCAAATGAATCCCAGAGTCCTGGGATCGAGCCCCACATTGAGTGCCCTGCTCAGCGGAGAGTCTGCTTCTTTTCTGTCCCTCTCCCCGTCTCCTTCCCAAATAAACAAATAAAAACTTTTAAAAAAATCCTGAAAAATAGAACTTTCCAAACAAACGTAAGTCCCTCATCCCATGCAGAAATACAGATATGTGAAGCTGGATGTGTTATCTGTGGAATAATTTTTTTCTTTTCCATTTAATTCCATGACTTAAAAAAAAAAAAAATCCTGCTTTATTGGGATACAACTGATATATAACATTGTATAAGTCTAAAGTGTATAATGTGATATATATATGTATATACATATATATGTATACACGTGTATACATATATATCACATTGTATATGTATGTATATATGTGTATATATGTGCATATATGCACATATATATGTATATGTATATATACATATACATATGTATATACATATGTATGTGTATATATGTGTATACATATATACAGGTGTATACATATATATGTATATATATATATATATATATATATATATAGTGAAGTGTTTACCACAGTGAGGTTACTTATCATGTCTGTCACCTTACATAGTTACTATTTCAGGGGTGGTTGTGGTTAGAACTTTTAAGATCTACTTTCTGAGCAACTTTCAGCTATGCAATACAGTAAAGTTAGTGTATAGTTAATAAGTCATCTGTGTATATATTAGATCCTCAGAATGTATTCGTTTTATAGCTGGAATTTTGTACCCTTTGACCACATTCACCCATATCCCCCACCCTGTCCCTGGCAACCACCAACTTCTCTTTTCATGTCTGATGTTTTTAGATTCTACCTATGAGAGAGATTATACAGTACTTGTTTTTCCAGGTCTGACTTATTTCAGTTAGCATAACCGATTCAAGTTTCATACATGTTGCAAATGGCAGAATTACTTTCTTATTAATGACTGAATAATATTCTACTAAATATGTGTACTCCATCTTCTTTATCCACCTGTTGATGAATACTTGGGTTGTTTCTATGTCTTGTAAATACTGCAGTGAACATGGGATGCAGATGACCTCCTCTAAGGTAGTTATTTCATTTCATTCAGATCTATATCAGAAATAGAATTGCAGGATCATATGGTAGTTACAATTTGCTTGAAATACTTTTTAGCATTCTTTCATTCTTAATCTATATGGGTCCTTAAAGTGAGTGTCTTGTAGGCAGTTTGTGTATGAACCTTGTTTGTTTACTCATTCATTCATTCTCTGATGTTTGTGTAGGGAATTTAGTCCATTTACATTTTAATTAGTTACTGAAAAGTAATGACTTACAATTGCTTTTTTTGGTAAAAAATTTTTGGGACATTTTGTAGATCCTTTTCTTCTTGCTTTCTTCATTTGTGATTTGATGACTTTTTATGGTAGTTTGCTTTGACTCTTTTTACATAAGCTTTTGTGTATCTACTACAGGTTTTTTTCCTTTGTGGTTAACCATGAGACCTCTTCCAGTTATAACATCCTATTTAAAACTAGTAACACCTTAACTTTAGTAGCATATAGAACCTTTATATGTTTACTTCTACTCCTCACATTTTATGTTGCAAGTAACATCTTTTTAAAATTATGCATTCAATAACATGTTATTGTAATTATAGTTGTTTTAATGTTTGGTTTTTAATTATTAAACTAAAATTGTAAGTTTTTATGCAGCACAATTACATATTAGAAAATCTGATTTTGACACAATAAGTAATTGTAATTCCTGCTTCTAGATTGGATCCTATATGGAAGAGAAAAAAATGTTATTAAGTACATTATTGGATCAATCTTAAAAATTGGAAAATAGGGGCACCTGGGTGGCTCAGTCGTTGAGTGTCTGTCTTCGGCTCAGGTCATGATCCCAGGGTCCTGGGATCGAGCCCCGTATCGGTCTCCCTACCAGGTGGGAAGCCTGCTTCTCCCTCTCCTACTCCTCTGCTGTGTTCACTGTGTCTCTCTCTGTCAAATAAATAAATAAAATCTTAAAAAAATAGGAAAATAGAAAATTAGATAAGAGTAATGCATAAATGTATTTTATGAATTTATTCACATTGAAAATTGTATTGAGAGTATGTAGAAGAGTCCTGTTTTTAGGAAATATAACTGAAATGTAAAGGCCACAACATATGCAGCTTAACTAATTTACCTTTTATACACACATGGAGAGAGAGAAATGGAGAGGTATAGAAGTAAAGAGACAGCTAGAAAGTACATGATAAAAGAAGTGGGATAAAATGTTAATAATAAGTTCATCTTATTGAAGGTGTTTTGGTGTTCTTTGTTCTATTTTTATTCTTACAGGATTTCTTTCTTTCTTTCTTTCTTCCTTCCTTCCTTCCTTCCTTGTGCAAAATGGTGGTTTAATTGAAGCATGAGGAGAGGGCCTTTGGGCAGTAAGAGCTGCTGCACCTGGGTTGTGAGGGGTGGCTGATTATATACTGTGGGTTTGGGGTTGGGGAGGTAAGGAAAAGAGAGATTTCAAAAGAACTTTCATATGCTAAAGAGGACTGACAAGATACAGGAGGCCTTGACATTCTAGGTTAAGGTGGTTTTTCCCCCTCTAGCAAAGATATTAACATTTAGTTGGGAGATTCCTGGAAGAATGTCACACATGTCCCTCGGTCAGGGAGGGGGGGGGTGCATGGTGTCAGCTTTTTTTTAAGGAAAAATAATTTATTTTTGCCTGTAATTGGTAAATTCAGGGATAGACTTTATTTTTTAATTAATTATTTTTAAATTATTATGTTCAATTAGTACATCACTAGTTTTTGATGTAGTGTCCAATGATTCATTAATTGCATATAATATCCAGTGCTCATCACCACACATACCCTCCTTAATATCCCTCACCCAGTTACCCCATCCACCCACTCCCTCTCCCTTCTTTAACCCTCACTTTCTTTCCCAGATTCCAGAGTCTGTCATGGTTTGTCTCCCTCTCTGATTTCTTCTCATCCAGTTTTCCCTTCCTCCCTCTGTGGTCTGAGTCCAAGATGGCAGAGGAGAAGGATACCTTAATTTCATCAGGGATAGACTTTAAATAGATTTTAGATAAAGTAACATTAGTAATCTTTCTCTCTCCTCTGATTCTGCATTTCTGAGTTGATGTCATTCTGAGTTAGGTTTACCAGAGCATGGACGTCAGTAAGGTTCTTGCAGCATTTCTTAAAGTTTGAAATTATTTCTAACTAACTAAATACATTTCTGGCCTGGAATTCTAAGGGTTTACTAAAATATCTGGAAATAGTTTTGAAACATTTAGGATACCTAAAAATCAGTTTCCAGTTAAGATTTATGTACAAGTCTTGAATTATTTCTATCATTTAATTGCATTTTTATGGTATAAAGTAAAAAAATTGGTAACTAGTCAGATTATTTTCAGAAAGAAAGAAAAGTAGTGGTGAAGGGGATACGGAGAGACCATGGGGTTCATAGCAGAAATTTCAGGTCCCTGAACTTTAACTGGGTTTTGATTTTACTCCCACTCAATTCTGAACTCTGGCAAGCAAATATTCAGCCACAGGTGTGGACCCAAAGCTGAAGAATAAAACTTTTCAACTGGTGGGTAAATTATCAGCAACTCAAAGACTAATCTGCAACCTTTGAGGACAGGAGTTATATTCAGTTTCAAAAAATTAAGCTTTCCTCTTCAATGGATATTTGTGGGATTTACATCACAATTTAGTTTTGTGTGACATCAAAGTTCTTCCACAAACAAAACAAAGCAACAAAATGAATCAAATCTAGTATTTACCAATGGTGATATTTCAAATAGTTTACCCATCTCTCTTTCTCTGCCCCCCCCAAACACACACACACACACACACACACACACACACACACATATATATATAACTTCAGTATTACTTTTCTTTACTTGGTGAGCAACCATTGTTTAAGCTGCTTGTAAGTAGACAGCAATCAGAACACTGTATAATCCCGGGAAAATTTAGGGTTGAACTTGCTGTTCCCTTTCACCCTTGCATTTGTAATCTCACATCTGTATTAGCTTTCTTTTCTTTTCTTTTTTTTTTTTTAGAGTTTATTTATTCATTTGAGAGAGAGATACAGAGCAGAAGCAGGGGGAGAGGCAGAGGGAGAGAGAGAAGCAGGCTCCCCACTGAGCTCGGAGTCCAATGTGGGGCTCCATCCAAGGACCAGAGATCATGACCTGAGTGGAAGGCAGATGCCTAACCATCTGAACCACCCAGGTGCTCCTGTACTGTCTAGTAGATTTCAAGGTCATTCACTGTTTCTACTTGAAATTTGCCAAACTGCCTTGTCCCTTTCTATAATTTTATTAATGTTAGGCCTTGAGAACAAAGATGCCCATATATGTTTATAGATTCCCTTAGAAAGCAAAGCAAGAAGGAGGGAACTAGCTAACAAGGAGAGGCAGAATAAAATAAATTTTTTTCCTGGTCTGAGTCTGATGCTGATTATTATAGCTCTTCATAACTTGGTGTTTCAGTTTTCCTAGATATAAAATAATAGAATATATAGCTATTCTAGAGGTTATCTAGATCCACACCTTCAAAAATGAAGAGATTAAGAACTTGGTGAAAATTTAAGAACAAGCAAGTCGACTGACGTCCCTACACACCAACCTATATGAAGAGCCACCCCTGAATGTGTGCTCTGAGGCAGATGCTAGAAACCGGAAGCAGTACTTGGAGTGATTTTCCATTACATCACCACTGCCTTATTTTCCTTTCTTTTTCTTTTGTTGAAGTGGTAGAAACTCAGGCGAGTGGGGTACAGAACTGTTTTGCTAGAACTCAAAGTGTGGAGAAATACCTCTTGTGTCAAATGAAATAACTGTGGAGTTAGAAAAAAACCATAGAGTTCACCCATTCCAACTCTGCATTTTTCTGATTAAAAACAAAAGACAACAACAACTGAGGGAGGCCCAGAAAAGTTTAATTAGCTGATCAAAGTCCCATAATTAGCAAAATGACCATGGGAAAATCACTCATTCTGTCCAAGTCTCTGTTCCTGCATTTGTTAAAAAGATACATATTCTGAAGATTTAAGGGTATATTTTAATAAAATACCTAGTACAGTATTTGACACATATGAGGCAATAATATGGGCTTTGATTATGGTTGTGAAAATTGTGCCTTGAATTTTGTTTATTAGTAATAATTATATTTATCATTGGCCCAGGTGAAAACAGAACCTGGGCCTCTCAGCTCCTGGTCCAGTGCTTTTTTCCCTCTTCCTTGCACTTCCCTTACACCCTGCAGTCTCCTGTGAGAGATATGTTTGAAAGAGGATCTTCCACAACTGCAACAGTGGAATGGAAAGAGAAAAGGAAACCTCGTTAGCGGGAGCCTGAATTCTAACCAGAGCTGCAGAAATCCTGGATGGAGAGCGTTGTCACAGGTGGTGAGACCCAGTCTCATTTGAAGTTAAGATCAAAGTTCTGCATGGTTCATGCTGAGAGGAATTTTTTTTTTTCCTTTCTCATGTGCCCCTTGCTTTCGTTTTGCTCAGGTTTAAAACATTTGTTCTATTTACATGAATGTATTCAACAGGCAGATTGTTCCTTGCCTGAGAATTCCTCCCATAAATGCAAATAACATTTCTTAATCTCTCACAGCTGGTTCAAGAAAGTATGCCTGATGAATCACCTAGAGGAGATAAAAAAAAAAAAAGATAAAGGGAAGAAAAACAAATGCAGAACATTATACAACCCTAGAGCAGCCCATTAACTATTTAACTTATGCAAAATATGCACTGCATGAAGAAGTGTTTTAGATAGCAGCCATAAGGCTTTCTCTTGAGCTATAGAAAGACAAGGTCAGACCTTAGATGCTTTCAAAATGCAGAAAGGCTGTGATCAGTTGAGGTTTCCATGCCAATCTTGTGATACAAACGGGTCCAAATAAAATCCATTCCTCAGAGAAATGTTAGGAAATTGCTGGAGGTTGTAAGCACACCTGTAAAGCAGAAACAAAAGGGCAGATTTAGTGCTTCTCGGTTTGCAGAGCTGGGTAACATATCTGCACACAGAACTGGAGTAAAGAAGTTACTGAGGCTGTCATGGGATTTCCATCCTAATAGATAAATACTCCCATGGCTAGGGAAGAGGACAGCAGCTGGGGGTGAGCAAATTGCAAATTTTATATATGTATAGTATTTATTTATTTATCAAATGCAAAAGTCAGCAAGCAATTCTGCAGGTCTTCAGATCTTTCAAAGGATAATCAGACTGGCACATAGCTCTCCTCTCCCAGTGCGGTCCAAATGTGTGTGGAAAGAAGTGAGTTATAAGGGAGAGAAAGGAGTTGGCTTTCATACTGCCAAAAGTAGTCATGAAAAGACAATAATAGGAGAGAGTGGGGGGAGAGAGGACACAAGATCCACAGACTCCATCCACAGTTGGTGGGGTTGAGAAGAGATGAATTCATCCACTCATTAATTCCTTCATTCAGCAAATATTGATCTTCATCCTTTCTTCCCCTGAGTAAAACCCTGCAGTGGTTTTCTTTTATACAGAAGTATAAAACAAGGTTCTCTCCCAGATTCTCATGGCTACATGATACATTCCCTACCTACTTCCTCAGCTTCATCTCATATCAACTCTCTTTAAGTTCTAGTGTTCAGGCTTACTGCTTTCCTTTCTGAATGGAGCTCATTTCCCTATTCCCTGCCCCTCTTCCCTGCCAATGTCTGGTCACTTCTCATATTTCTTGTTTCGGCTTAAGTCTCAGCAATTCAGAGCAGCCTCCCCTGAGCACACTATTTGGAACATTTATCCTCTGTCCTAATGTTATCTCTGTCTCAGAGCTCTGTTCATGCCTTCCTGCTTCTCATCACCATGTAACTGTCTTACGTGTATTTGCCGTGAACATCTGTCTCTAGCCCATACACTCCAGGAGAGCAAGATGTCCATCCTGTTCCTTGTGTCTGCCATACCTCTCTCAGTGCCTGGGGCTGGCAGGGGCTCAGCAAAGAATGGCTGTTCTAAAGTAGCAGAGGCTTGTTAGGTGAAAGATGGTAGAAGAGGCTGATCAATGAAATCTTTTCATTTTCAAAAACCACCTGTGGGGGAACCTGGGTGGCTCAGTCGGTTAAGCAGCTGCTTTCGGCTCAGGTCATGATCCCAGCATTCTGGGACTGAGTCCCACATCAGGCTCCTTGCTCTGCAGGGAACCTGCTTCTCCCTCTGCCTCTGCCTGCCACTCTACCTGCCTATACTCTATCTCTCTGACAAATAAATAAACAAAATCTTTAAAAACAAAAACAAAAACAAAAAAACCTCTCTGCCTTTAAAAAACAAAAACAAACCATCTGTGGCTTTCATCTCTAAGCTTCTTCACAATCAAGGCCCTGAAGAGCGAGCGTCTGGTAGGAGGAGTGAGTGGGCATTGATTGAATCAGCAGAGCAGTCCTGTATCAGGGTCCCTAAAACCTAGGAAGGTCTTGCTGGGGAATCCTGATCTGAATATCTCAGGATTTGTGAGAACAAGTTTTTCCAATATGGATTTTATTGTCATGTGGCCTATTAGTCCAGGCCCTTGCAGATTATCTTCTTGGTGCTGGTGCTGTTAGATATGGAAGGGTGATGAAGTATGGATTTTCTGGTCCTGGTCCCTGGTGTTTCACTGAGCTAGTCCCTGGGTCACTGTCAGGAGCCTTCTGGGACACAGTCACAGCGATGTGTCAGCAATGAGCCACTGAGTGCCCTGACTTGCAGTTAGTGGATCTTCCAGGAACCCTGTTTACAGCCCATAGAGTACATTGGAGAAGCAAGTCTGCTGAATGCTAGGCTGCTCTTCTTCCTCCCCAGCTCCTGTCATGCTAGCCTGATGGAGCTGTGCTCCCTTCAGGAGGGTTTCTTCTCCTGCACCTCAGGCTGCTATGTCCCTAGGTCATCACATGACATTCCACTAATGGTGGGCAACCTCAGGGGTCTGAAAAATTTGGTAATACTCCTCAACTCTTTCAGAGTTCAAGAACAGATACGCAGATCAGCTTCAAAGTATCTCAGGGTTCTCAAGGTCGTTATGTAAAGTAAACTCTAACAGTGATCGCTCTGGCTTTGGCTCCTTTGTAGATTTAGAAAAGGACTTGGGGATAGTTTCTTGTAATGACTGCCATCTCAGTTCCCTTTTCTGCTCCCCAATTTTTCTCAACCTTAATTTGGAGATAGGGCCAGAGTTGAGTTTTATAAACTCTGAGGTGGCATAGTGAGCTCAGAAGGCAGGTGTTGGGTGAATTTGATGGAATTCAGTATCATGTGGGTCAACCTCTCCTGGTGCAGAGGAAGAGAGTGGCCTCCTTGAGAAGGGAGGGGTCTCTGCTCTGTGAGGCCTGCCTGTCCTGTGGGCTTGTGACTCAGCTCCTTTGTAAAGAAGCCAGCGTGTTGGCAAAAGAACTGATGGTGTCTGCTCTGGTGCATTCAGGGAAAATGAATCTGCATAAAGCA
The DNA here is from genome assembly GCA_003697995.1 of Taxidea taxus jeffersonii. Lineage (NCBI taxonomy): Eukaryota > Metazoa > Chordata > Mammalia > Carnivora > Mustelidae > Taxidea > Taxidea taxus. The sequence continues at coordinate 4,836 of RCUC01169247.1, read as the reverse complement.
GCTCCAAATAAATGCCTCTTCTCTGGGAATGCCTGAAAACGTGTGTGATGTGCCAGAGGAATACAAAGCCTTGACTTTGAAAAGCTGAAGCATTTTTTAAAGTCTCATTTTTTTTTTTTTTTTTTTAATGCAGAATTAACAGTATATCCCACCTGGTCACTTCTCCCACAGCAGGGAAAATGGCTTTTTTGTTGGAACATGAAAGCCAGTGAGAGCCGCTCACATCACAGAAATAAAGACACTGCACAGTGCCTGAGTAACAGTGAAAGGAACTCCCAGGCTATTTATAAAACATTTTAAACTAGTTTTACATCAGCGTCATAACTTCTATAAAATGCATCTCTGTTGGGTAGGGACTAATAAGCCCAAGGACACGTAATCATGTACACTGTCTAATAGCTGTGTAAACATTTGTTCTGGGGCGTTCTCAGTAATTCATTTTCACTGACCTATTAACATAGTTTTTGATCAGGGTAGTATCCAGGTACTGAAAGGAGAAAGCAGAATTTCAGGTGATAATTAAGTATGGGGAAAGAAGCCTTGAAGGTTTAGCATTGCCTGATATATAATAAGTACTTAATAAATGTTAAAAACAGGTATTATTGACATCTTATTGTTTTTATGAGATGGTCCATTGGCACCACAACCAGAGCTCTGTCTTCTGTCTCAGAGTTGGTTTTTTTTTTTTTTTTTCTGGCTGTTCTTGAAAGAGATGATTTTTTTTTTCCCTTGGGCTATCATCAGCTGGCCAGAATTATGTTCCCTTAGTGTGTCCTTTTCATAGGAAAACTATGTGGTTGCCTCATATGAAGACCTTCCTTCTTTTTCCTCAATTCTCTGGGATGGATGCCTTGTTATATGGGTATCTTCTAAGTGATTAAAGCAAATTGCCTTTTTTCAGTTGCCTCAATTAATAATGCCTAATGTTTCAAGACTAATTATGGAGAGACTTCTATCAGTGTTTTGTAAAGCTAAACAGACCAAGTAGATTGGATTGGTTTTGATTAACTGAATTAAACTTTTATATTAACTTTTGGCTAATTCACCTTTGGTCATGAAATGAACTTTGAACTTCTCTGAGCAGCTAGATTTCATGAGATAAGGATAAAAGCAGCACCACTTTTCTACTAATGGGTTCTTCAACTAGCTTGCAAAAAAAAAAAAAAGGAATAAAAGATGTTAAGCAGTCCAGATTAATATAGAAATTGTTGATATATTGGATTTATTTTATCTATTTAAAAGATAATGGCTTACTATGATGAGCCAAACAGGGAACATCTATGGCTAAGAAATAGCTATTTTAAAGTCTGGTTTGCATTTGTCTAAGCTATTAAGATTATAGCTGCTTTTTTCTCTCCTTGGTAATTAAATATGAATCCAAAGTACAGTTATAATTTGCTCAATAACTTTGTAATTTGTGTGCATTATTATTTTTTAAAATTTTATATACAGATTGCCTTACAAGGTGACTAAGAGACCTGGTTTGCTTGTGACTGTCCCAGTTTGCCTGAAGCATTCTGGTTTGTGCCTTTTGTCCAGCTGTATCATTAATAGCACACCACTTTTAAAAAAGTGTCCTGGTTTGGACAATAAGTTTTGTAATCACCATACTTAGTTATCGTTGGTAAATAAAATGTTAAACCAATATCCCCACCAATAACAGTAACATCAAAAACAGTACTTATAGATTAACAAGAAGAAAATCATTTTAAGCTGGGTGATAAATAAAGAATCATATTAAGGTCAGTTGGGGGAAGATAATGGAAGATCAGTTTATTTGCTTTGGGTGAAATGGGTTATAGAGTAGCAAGTAATTATGTTGGGTTACCAGGGTTCAGCCATGAATCTGAAATCCTTGAAAGCTGTGGAGGCTCTGTGTTGGTACAGTATGAATTAGGGAGTTATTAAAGATTTCTGAGCAGATATGTAACAGATAAAAAATCACTGTAAGAAAATTAGTATGGCAACAGTATATGGAAAAGTTTGGATTAGTAAGTGATACGAGACCAGGGCCACCAAAAGTAGAGCCTACTGGGTACTCTAAAAGGCAGTCTTAGAGCAAAAAGAAGCATAACACCCCAGTATACCACCCAAAGGAGTAATCATTCTGAAAGGATTGGTAAAGTTTATAAAAATAATAATAAGGAACTGGGTAGAAATGCAATTAGAACATGAGACTTGGATAACTGGTGATCTTCTGGGCTTACTAGCATGTAGTTTCAGTGGACTTTTATAGTTCTTGTGGCTCCAGATCAGTTTGTGCCTTAAGATCTGAGTAAGTGATCCCTATTTATCTCTACTTAGTATATAAGGCTGTATTTGAGACATATTTGTATTTAAGAGTTAAAAGAATTGGGAATACTTCAAGGTTGAAATCAAATTGAATTTTACTTTATAAAAAGGATAAAACATCTATGGAATTAAGAAAAAATTAAATAAAATTATGGATGGGATCTATATGGAATTATTAAAGATTCGTTTAATATTCTCAGGAGACAGCTTCATCTTTTGAGTTCAACATCACAGAAAACCACAATGATGCACTCTCACAAATCATACAGTGATTTTTTTTTTTTTTAATTTGTCAGAGAGAGAGAGAGAGAGCGAGCACAGGCAGACAGAGTGGTAGGCAGAGGCAGAGGGAGAAGCAGGCTCCCTGCCGAGCGAGGAGCCCGATGTGGGACTCGATCCCAGGACGCTGGGATCATGACCTGAGCCGAAGTCAGCTGCTTAACCAACTGAGCCACCCAGGCGTTCCATACAGTGATTTTTTTTTTTTTTTTAATATTTTATTTATTTATTTGACAGAGAGAGATCCCAAGTAGGCAGAGAGACAGGCGGAGAGAGAGGGGGAAGCAGGCTCCCCGCCGAGCAGAGAGCCCGATGTGGGGCTCGATCCCAGGACCCTGAGATCATGACCCGAGCCGAAGTCTGAGGCTTAACACACTGAGCCACCCAGGTGCCCCTACAGTGATGTTTTTGACAGACGTAGTATACCTAGATCAATAATACTTTGTCCTCACCCAGGATTGATTTTTTTTTAAATTTAGGAAATTGTTTGCTACTTGTGCAAAATGCCAAAAAACAGAGAAGATAAGGTTGATCTAAATACACATATTAAATGGCAGTTTCCCAGATAATCTTCCATCTCTTTTATTTTGATGAGTGGTTCAATTTTCATAATCCACCAATATCTCTCTCACTTATTTCCTTTCTTCTTTGAGCATCTCATTTTTTATCTTTACCAGCTAAGCAGTAGTAAACATTCTAGAAAGTGGAAATCAAAGAATATATTGCAGGTGAAAAAAAAGGGAAAGTACCTATGTCCATGTGGTTTATTTAAATATCTTAAAAATTCTAGCTGACCTTTCAAGTACTTGTTATGCATGTAGACATCAAAAGTGAAGGAAAAGTATCTTGGAATGTCTAATGGGGACAGCAAATCTTAATCTCTGGATTTTTTAGTTATACAATCATGAATGAGTTCACTATCCTTGATTTGTCATGTGATAATAGCCTTTGTTAGGCTGACCCATAAGATGATGACCTGAGCTAAAACCAAGAGTCAGATTTAACTGACTATGCCAACCAGGCATCTCTGGAAATGAAATGAGAAATTTACAGAAAAAAAAAAATTCAGTGTTCATACCCCAAATTAAACATACATTAACTCTGGCAGGACTTGCAAAATAGTGGACTGAGGACCTCCATAAATCTGCCCTAACATAAAAACAATGAAAATGGTGGCACAAGTTGTTCATCATCAACCTTTTATGAAATCTGGAACTCAACTAAAAACTTGCAACGTCTGAGGGGTGTTTCCTCAAGAAAAAGTGTGGAATTTTGGTTCGATGAGCAACTTTGGTGGTATTGTAACCTACTTCCATTTTCCTCTCCCCAGCTTTGTAGTAGACTTGAAAACCAGCAGCCTTGCAACCACTGAAGCTGTGAAAACCAGCAACTTTGCAGCAATTGGAGATCACAGTGGGTTTGGAGCACATCAAGAAGTCTCATTCCCAGATCACTGTCACTCTTAATCTGTCTAGTATGTCCCTCAAAAGCTCCATTTGTAGGCTACTGTCATTATTTGACCTGACTTAGTTCTCTTATCTACAATGCATTTGTTTAAAGCATTGCATTGTTTAACATTGCAGCTCCTGGAGTCTGTGATAATCATTTGGAACAAATAAGAGCCTTGTCAAAATCTTAAATATCTGGGTAATGAGATACCCATAGGGACCTTTGAAAAGTTCCATTATATTCCTAGGGACCTAAAAGGCCATGTACAAATAAAGAGGTGTGTGCACATCTGAAAGACTTGGGAGGGCCCAAATATTTTGCATCTGACTGACTTGAGGCTGTGAATCAGGAGAATGTAAAGATTAAAGGATAGTTGTAAGCCACCTGAGTGTTGAGTGTGTGTCCCAACACACACACACAGGCTTGTACAAAGTCTGGGAAACTTACTGTTTCAAAGAAATCCCTGAAAAACTATTAAGTTATCCAGCACAGACTTCAGTTGCCACAAATTACAAGGAATACAGTCTCTATAGAATTACTCCTGGAAAGTCACTAAAACAGCAGCATCAAGAACAAAATAGCAACAAAAGCAAACCTGAGAGAAGGTATTTCATTGAAAAATTATATTTTCTAAAATGTACAATTTTCAACAGCAAGAATAAAAAACTCAAACAATGAAAAAGGAAAGTATGGCTAGACACAGGGAAAAAAAGCAATCAATAGGAATTGTCATTAAGGAAGTCCTGATGTTAGACTTAAAGGATGAAGACTTTTATAGCTATTATAAACATGTTTAAAGAATTAAAACTATGTCTA
>RCUC01169246.1:0-58994 GCA_003697995.1 Taxidea taxus jeffersonii | reverse complement strand
GATCCTCGGGCCCCTGCGGTGAGGCCCGGGAGCCGCTGTCCCTCCGCCCGGAGGCTGGGCTGGTAGATGCTTATCTGCAGAAAAGCCACCTGGGCCCCAGCCTCTAACCATACTGTTTTAAATATTTTATTTATTTACTTGACAGAAAGAGCGAGATCAAGCAGGGGGAGCAGCAGAGGGAGAGGGAGAAGCAGACTTCCTGCTGAGCAGGGAGCCCGATGCGGGACTCGATCCCCGGACCCCGGCATCATGACCTGAGCCCACGGCAGACGCCTCACCGACGGAGCTCCTCCACCCCCCACCCCAGCGCCCCTAACCCTACTATTTTGAAAGGAGGCCCAACTCAGGTGGACGTTTCTGGTTACTCCCCGCCAGCCGCCATCCCCAAGCCGGGCCCTAGGCGGCGCTCTCAGCCGGCCCGCAGGGCAGGACTGTGCCTGCAGGGATCTCAAAGCCCCTGGGCTGGCAGCCAGGACGTCCCCGGCTCCTCCCCAGGCTCAAGCCAGGCCTGCCCAGACCTGCCCCGAGGGCCAGCCCTCTGTGACACTCGGAGCCCGGGCTGAATGGCACCCCTGCCTGCGAGATTTCCAGAGTTGCTCCCCCACTCACTGAGCTGGCTTCCCTGGGAAGCAGGCGGAGATCTCCCCCCCCCGGGATGTGCTTGGGCTTACATCCCCTTGGGCAGTGAGCAAAACACTTTTTCCATGCAAGTCCCCAGCTGTCCCCCTGGCAGGGCCTCATCCCTCATGGGAAATTTCTCTGAAGTCTCCTACCTTATTCTAAATTTTATATCCAATCTGTGTTCTCGATATCATGCCCATTTTGCACGTACAAATACATGATACTTATGCCCCAGAATCTTCTGGAAAGACTTGCCTTGTTTCTCTAGGGAGTCGGAACCCAACCCCACCATTTACTAGCTGGGTGACCTTGGGCAAGTCCCTTACCCTCTCTGGGTGTCCTCCTTAGGAAGTCGGGGTGACAGCATCCGCCCCGCAGCGGAGACAGGGAAGTAAGATGCTGTCAGTCCAAGTGCACGAGCTCCATACGGGCTCAGGACTCGGGGCACACAGGCTGCGGCGCGTCTCCCCCAAGCCTGCAGCCACGGAGCCGGCTGCGCTCACCTTTGAGTCGCCCGGTGATGTAGAGGAAGCCGTCCGTGTCCAGGCGCCCCATGTCACCCGTGTGCAGCCAGCCGTCGGCGTCGATGGCCTCCCGCGTCTTGTCCTCCATGTTGAGGTAGCCCATGAAGATGGTGCGGCCCCACAGACAGATCTCCCCGACGCCCTCGGCATCCTCGTTCACCAGCTTTGCCAGGCAGCCTGGCACCACCTTGCCGGAGCTGGGGGCAGCCAATGGGGCCGGTCGGGCCTCTGGGGGGACTTTGCCAGGAGCACCCCCTGCAACCTCTCCCTCTTAGCCTCCAGTGCTTTTGTATCTTCATAGGGACTTAGAGTGAGAGGCTTTAGGGAGAAAGGAGGAAGGGAGGGGGGAGAGAGGGAGGGAAGAAGGAAGGAAGAGGGGGAGGAAGGGTGGGCGCAACTTCAAGCTCAGTGATGGGCTGACAGGAAGGGGTCTTTAAGCCTGACAGAGGGTCCCTGCACTCACCCCAGAGCTGACTGCCCTGCCCTCCCCACTACCCGCCCCCCAGGGGCGCAGGGCCTCAGATGCGGGGACAGCCTGTGACGGCACCCGGCCCTACAGGAGGGAAGGGATGGAGCCAGAATCCGTGGCGGGGGGGGGCTCCGGGGCAGTGAGGGCTTGCGACCTCAGGCCCTCAGGGGCAGCATGGTGGAGACCACGCCCAGGGGCCCGGCCGGGGATGGAAGTGATGGCTCAGGACAGCCACACTGTGGTGGCCCCGGGGTCCAGCAAGGGCAGGGGCTTGTGGGTACCTGTAGAGCCGGTAGTTGCAGGGGCTGGACATGAAGTGGGGGCCCGAGGTCTCGCTGAGGCCGTAGCCCGCATACAAGCGGATATTGAGGCCCAGGAAGAAGTGCTGCGTCTCGGCCGTCATGGGAGCCCCGCCGTAGAAGCTCTTCTGACACTTGGCAAAGCCCAGCGCCTGCCGGACCTTGCCGAGCACGAGGTAATCCGCCAGTCTGGCCGAGAAGGGCTTCAGGTCGCTGCGGGGAGTTGAGGGGTTGGCGGAGGGACCCATGTGCTCACGGGGGCAAGGGGGGCAAGGGCACCTGCTGGCTGGCCAGGCCGTCGGTGAGCGTGCCCGCACGCCCGGGTGTGTGTGCCCCGCGTGCTTCGCGTGCACCGTGCCCCGAGCCTGGCGGTCAGCCCAGCTGGCCGTGTGTGTGCGGAACCTTGCAGCCTGTTTGCGTGGACGCACAGGGCCGCCGGGCGTGATCCCCGCTGAAGCCCACCAACGAGTCGCCCACGTGTGTCCACTGTCCCTGTCTGTGCACACGAGGCCGTATTTGCATCTCATGAGACCTGATGCCAGTTCACAGACTCACTAGTGATGGAAAACATCTGTGCCGGGGGGTGGCCAGGGCTATGCCGCGGACCGTCCCCAGGGCTGTGTGGGCGTTGGCCAGGCAGTCAGACGGCTATGGGTCCCTTGGAGGCTGGGAAGGCTGGAAGAGGGCGCGTCACCGTGCCCGGTTCCCTGGCCCCTCGGAGGCCGGAAACCCCCCAGGAGACCGCAAGGAACCACTCCTGGGAGGTGAACGCCGCCCAGAGGGAGGGAGGCCGTCCTGCCAGCCAGAACGCAGAGGTGGGGGACCGTCTCCTGGGCCATCCGGGAAGAGGTCTCCAGCCCGGCGCGTGCTGGGGTCTCTGCACAGGGGTCCCCAGAACAAGCGCAGCCCAGCAGATCCCCGGGTGCCTGCTGGCCCTGTGCCCCCACCCTGCTGCCCCCCGGCGCCCCCGTACCTGCCCGGGCAGGTGAGGTTCTGCTCCAAGGCCACCGACATGGCCCAGAGCAGCATCTTGCGCCGGATGAAGCCAGACTGGGCCGCCGCCTCCTGGATCCGCTCCATGAACTTCTCCCACACCCGGGGCACCCCCATGTGCGACGTGGGCTCCACCTCCCGCAGCGTGTTCACCAGGCTCCCCTGTCCGGCGCCAGGGAGGGAGCCCCCACACCAGAGTCAGGGGCAACCCCCCCAGGGTCCCGCGCTCGGGTGCCCGCACACGCGCACTTGCACACGCGTGTGGGTCATGGGGTCGGCTGCCGCTAGGCGGGCGTCCCCACTGTTTGTGCGGCCCGACACTTCAGCGCTGCTTGGCCCCTCCCAGCCCTCTTTCCTCTCTAACCTGACCTCTCCCCGCAGTGACCGGTGTGGGAATGGACGAGGCGCCCTTTGGGCCAGGAGGTGCGGGGGTGTTGGACAGAGTGCCGGTGGGCGAGGGGTCCGGGAGAGCTCTCCGCCTACTTAAAATCGGTTTCCAAAGAACGGGGTAGCTGATGAGACTGGGAAGCAGGGGGGCTGTGCGCCCACGGCCTTCCTCTGAGGACGCCCTATCCTTGATGGCACGTGGCCCCTTTCCTCCACATATCAGCCCCTTGTTGCTGGGTCACGTGGGCCGTGCCGGCTGTGGCAGAGAGAGTTCTGGCTGACAAAGGTGCAGGGGACCACTCGCTCCCTGCCCCCAGGTGCATACACGAGTGCGCAGGTCCCCGGACCCGCCCCGGGCTCCGGCCGAGGCAGACTGACCTTGAGGGCATCAGGCTCGGCAAAGCAGACCTGGGCCCCCCACTGGATGCCCGTCCACAGGTCATAGATCTGGGCGGCGATGTGGCTGAGGGGCAGGTAGCTGACCACCACCTCCTGCTGGACTTCTGCTGGCTGGATGTCGCCGGCCTGGCTGCCGTACCGAGCTGTCCACGTGATCTAGAGGACAGGTACACGGGCCCGGCGGGGTCCTACAGCTTGTCCCGGAAGTGCTCACCCCGGGGGGCTCGGGCCACCTCTTCAGACACCCCCAACCCCGGGCGTCTCTGCAGGGAGCTCCCAGGATAGGCCTCCTCTCCCCTCCCCCTCCCCTTCTGTGGACTTGGTCTGGACCACAGACCCAGGGGCTGTCCCACGTGTCCTGCACCGCCCCCCCGAGCTGAGGGGCCCAAGGAGCATCCCAAGGGGCTGTAAGGGCAGGTCCTGCGCCCAGATCCACTGCAGGCAAGCCCACCCGTCTGGGACCCGCGTACATTGTCCTGACTCAGCATCACGCCCTTGGGGTTGCCAGTGGTGCCGGAGGTGTAGACCAGTACGCAGCACTGACTGGGCCGCTGGGTGGCGATGACCGCATCCAGGGTCTCCTCGGGCAGCCCGTCCCCCAGCTGCATGAGCTCGTCCATCTGTAGCAGGTGGGAGAGCGCGGGCGCCCGGTCAGTGGGGCGGCCAGACGGGCCCCACCTGCCCCCCGTGCCCCCCAACGCACCGTGTACACGTTGGCCATATTCTTCGGTGGGGCGTCCCTGTACATCACCACGGCCCGCAGGTGTGGCAGGTGTTTCCAGGTCTGGGTTGTCAGGAAAAATAATGGGGATTCATTGGAAAGAAGTTACCTGCTGAGAAGAGTCCCATCTCCAGGTGTTCTGCCTGATGGGCACTTTGGTCAGTGGGTTCCTGGGGTCTGACCTTCCACTCAGTGGGACACTTGCCCCTCTTCATGCAGAGCTGTCCCCTCATGAGGAAACCGAGCATCCCAGGCCCTGGTTGAATGAAGTATGGCTTATCCCATAACCGAGAACTTTGTAAAAGAGAGAGGGACAGAGAGGGGGAGGGGAGCAGAGGGGGGAGGGAAGGGGACCGGGGCGGGGGGGGGGGGAGAGAGAGGGGGGGGGGGGAGAGGGACAGGGAGGGGGAGGGAGAACAGAAGTTGGCTGTCTTGCTGAGCGGAGGTGACAGTACGCAGGGTTCAGGAAAGCCAAAGCCATGGTGGCTAGAGTGTGTGGGACTGGACGCTAGTGAGGAGAAACTAGGAAGAGAAAGTTCTAGAACTCTCTCATCAGATGCCCGGGGCTCCAGAGTCTTTGGCTGAGTGCCAGTGTGCACGGCAGCCTCCAGGGCTGGAGGACAGAGCTCATAAGTGTCCAGAACGGTCTGTGTGTCCACCAGGCGGCACGCAGGGGCTCCGGAGACGTTCCGGGGAGACCCGGAAAGCTCAGATCTGAGCACTGGCGCGAAACCTGGTAAACCTGCCCCGAATGGCCAAACCCAAGTCTCAAAGTTCAGAGAGAGAGAAAACAGGAAGGACAGGGCCCGTGGGAGAACGCCAAGACACCCAGCATACATGCAATTGGGGCCCCAGGAAATATTTTTTTAAAAATTGAAAAGCAGTCCGAGAAATTTCCACATTTGATCATAAATCCGCCAATATAAGACTCACAATGAACCCCAGGCAGGATAAGCACAAAGAAAAACCACACCAAGTCACAACTTAACGGATTGCCAAACATCAGCGATGAAGAGAAAAGCCTTAAAAGCAACCAGAGAGGAAAAAGGAACGCTCGTGCACTGTTGGCAGGGATGCCGACGGGCGCAGCCGCTCTGGCAAACGGGATGGAGGGGCCTCAAGACACCAGATCCAGAGCTATCCTTACAGAAAGAGCCAGATGTCCACCGACCGACGAAGCGGCAAAGAAGAGCGGTATATTACAACGCAGTGTGCTCAGCCGTCCAAGAAAATGAGATCCTGCCATTTGCAACGACATGGATGGAACTGGGGGCGTCATGCTGAGCGGAGTGTGTCCCTCAGAGAAAGACGGCTGTCCTGTGATCTCACTCAGGTGGAAGTGAAGACAGAGCAAACGGGAAAAGAGAGAGGGCTAACGTTTTTTTTTTTTAAAGCTTTTATTTATTTGTTTTAGAGAGAGAGAGCATGCACACCGGGAGGGACGGGACAAGCCGACTCCCCACTGAGCACAGAGCCCGAGGCAGGGCTGGATCCCAGGACCCCGAGGTCATGACCTGAGCCGAAACCAAGACTCAGACGGGCTCAACCCACGGAGCCACCCTGGTGCCCCCAAGAAAGAGACTCTTAACTCTAGAGAACCCGGTGCTGATGACCCGAGGGGAGCTGGGTGGGGGTGGGGAGACAGGTGATGGGGATGACGGCGGGCCCTGGTGAGCTCCGGGTGGCATGGGTCGTGTCGGGTCACTGGACTGTACCTCTGGAAGTGATATCGCCGAAACTGAAACCGTGTGTCAACTACGCTGGACTGAAAATAAAACTTAAAAAGTCAAAAAACAAAAATACATAAAAGCAGCCAGAGAACCAGATACCCTACCTACACGGACAAGAGCAAAGACACAAAACAAGAGACTTCCCATCAGCAACGACAGAGCTGAAAACATTGGAATGGGATCTTCAAAGGCTGAAAGGAAAAAAAATCCTATTGATGTGGATTTTTAAACCACATGAAAATATTTTTCAGAAAATGAGATTAAACACGTTTTCAGATGTGTGTTACAAGAAATGTTGAAGAAAATCCGTAAGGCAGGAAGATGACGCCGGGGCCAGACTTCTACCTGCGGAAGGGAGTGAAGAGCGTCAGAAATGGCCAGCGGGTGGGCGTGCGGGAGAGACAGTCTCCCTGCATTTAAAACGCCTTTGAACGATACTCCAGTGAAAACAATGTCGTGTAGGGTCTGTAACCTGTACGGAGGCAGACCGGAGGCGGGGACCCTAGCAGAGCCGCGGGACCGCGAGCAGCTCAGCGGCCCGCGGGGCGGGTGGGAAGGTGGAGCGCCAAGTCAGAAGTGCGCTGGCTCGGGCGCCTGCGTGGCTCAGTGGCTTAAACATCTGCCTTCGGCTCAGGTCATGATCTCAGGGTCCTGGGGTCGAGCCCCGCATTGGGCTCTCTGCTTCCCTCCCACTCTGCCTGCTTCTGATCTCTGTCTGTCCAATAAATAAATAAAATCTTTTAAAAAATGCAAATGGTAAACCGGAGCGCAAACACTAGCTAGCCCCTGGAGATGAAACGGGACATCGCAGGACAGGCCACCGCAGGACGGGCCACCGCAGGACCGACCGAAATGCAAATAAAGAACCAAATGCAGAGGAGTGCAGGGAGGAGGGGAAGGAACAAGGAACAGATGGTCCTCCAGGGACAGCGGTGCTGCCGGGTAGGACAGAGAGGCCGCTCCGCTCCGTGCTGCCCACGAGACGCCTGCTGTGAGCACAAGGACACGGGCTGCTGGGACAGTGCAAGCGTTAGTCAGGAGTCTGGAGTCTGAACCAGAGACAGTCGCTTCGGAGCCAGGACTGCTCCTCCGCTCTTCGGAGCAGTCCTCAAGAAGGGGCTGTGTAGCAAGAGGACGCGGGAGCCTGGACGGCGCGCACCTGACGGACCTCCCAAGTCCACGCAGCAACACCTCACGGAAGGGAAAGGAGAAATGGACAAACCCACAATAATAATGGGCGACTCGCCACTCCGTTTCTCAGTCCTGGACGGAACAAGGAGGCAGGGGATCAAGGAGACCGATGACCTCGATGATCTGAACGCCGTGACACCTCAGCCGTGGAGACAGCGCGGGCATTCAGAGAGCCTCCCACCCAGCAGCTGCAGGATGCCCCTCCTTTCGAACGTGCCAGAACATTCACCGGCACAGGCCGCCGTCCCGCCCGGCACAAGTACCAGCAGGTGCCACAGGTGGCAGAGAGCCCCAGCTCGGCAGTGAGAGAAAGTTCAGTCTGGCGGGTGACTCAGAAAACCAGCTCTCGCTTGCCGCCACTCACCAGGTAACATTCAGGCCACGACCGTCCACAGAGAAAGGTTGATGGGGAACGTCCCCGGGCACGGCGCCCCCCCCCATGCTGACGAAGCCCAGCTCCCTGCGAGGGTCCCCCCCCGCCATGCCCCGCCTCGGCCGTGGGCATGAAATCCACCTGTGGGTGTTTGTGCCAGGCTTCACAGAGCAGCCCGCCTTTCCCTCTAACAGCAGGGACGGGAGTTAGAGAACCAGGTGAGCAGCAGGGAGAGGAAGTGGGTGGATAAATCCCGAGAGGACACTGCTTAGGACCGCCGACCTGGTTTCTGCCTCATGCTGGTGGCAAAGGATCACGAGGCACCTGCAGGTGCTCCCCTCCCCACAAGGTGCCCGGGCCCCACCCATCAGTGTCAGGACGCAGGAGGCCTGGGGTGGGGCCTGAGGATTTGCACTTCTAACAAGTTCCTGGTCAGGTGGGGCTTTGCTCTGGATCAAAGACACCGGGGACCTGACCGGGGACCTGACCGCAGAGGCAGCTGGGGCCATTAGGTCCCGATTCAAAGGAACCTCCTGTTGAACATTATTCTAAATGGTGACCTGGGGTGAGCATTTCCTAACTCTGGGCCTCAGCCTCTTCAGATGCAAAATGGGGCAGGGAGGACAGCATTGGCCTTAAATTAAGGGTCGTGCAGAGGGCTGCAGAATCTACGGGGAGGGAGTCCTCCCTGCCCTTGGACTCTGGGGTGCCCACATGGAAGTTAGAGAGAAGGGCCCCCGCCTCGCTGGCTCTCGGGGAAACCTTAGAGACCAAGGCCCCGGGCAAAGCTGGCCTGGGGGCCCTGGGTCCGCTCCTGGCTGGGTGTGGGGACAATGAGTCCTTTGCCTCAGAGAACTCTCGGGTCTCCAAAGCCCCCAAGGCCGAGGAAATCACTGAGTCACAGGGTAGCCGGGTGGGCCAGTGACGGGACATCCCTTCTGGTCACCACTCTCTAAGTACTTGTCCCCTTTCTGTTTCGTGAAGGGCCTGAGTGCTTGGGGGTGGGGGGGGGCGTGAGAAGGGGCACTGAGGATGACTCGGGCTGCTCACTGTGGCCCCAGCAGTCCGAACCCCTATCTCCTCCCCAGTCCCAACAGGATGGAGACATTCCTAACTAGGTCCTGCAAACACATCCCAGAGGACCTCCCCCAGGGAGGTGAGCCCTTCCGCAAATCTTTAATCCTCAAACAATGCAGGTCCAAAGTGCCCGTGAGAAAGCAGGTTTTCAGAAGAATCCAAAACGGTGGGAACGGTAGGGACGAGGGAGTAGTGCTTCCCCGTGTCCCTGCCCGTCTCTGCCTACTTGTGATCTCTGTCTGTCAAATAAATAAATAAAATCTTAAAAAAAAAAAAAAAAGCACTCACATAGGTTGAATTGTGTCCCCTCAAAAAGATATGTTGAACTCTTAAGCTCCAGTCCCCTAGAATGTGCTCTTACTGGGAAATCCGGTCTTTACAGAGGGAATCAGGCTTAAATGATTGACCCTAACACGGCCGCTGTCCTCATGGAAAGGGACTTGGATGCAGAGAAGCAGACGGGGGAGCGTGGGCCATGCCAGCGGGGAGGCAGGGACGACAGGCTGCTGTGCCCTGTGTCCTGACCACCAGTCTTTGCAAACTGAAGTGGGGGGCCCACGGCCTCACCGGGGGAGCAATTTCAAAACACACTCTGATTTGGGGTCACCAGCCAGCAAGTCTGGCTCAGGGGACTGGCAGCCACTGTGGCCGGCCCAGGATTCTGGTGGGAGCCAATGGCCAAGCTGGCTTCTTTCTTTAGGCTTGAGGGGGAGACCTCCTCACTGGTGATGGGGGGAGATGCCTGCTCCAGTCTCCTGTCTGGGCATCTAGGCACCTCTCTGGGGCCCGGCAGTCAACCCCAGAGGCCTCTGGGACGCAAGGAGTCCCTGAGGGCCTCACAGGTGGCAGGTGGCAGTGCAGCAGGGGCTCAGGGCTGTCCCTGGGCTACCACACCCTGGCCGTGGTTCACGTGGGATGCAGCCGATCACGGAGGGCTCTTAAGTGAGTCCCCGGCCGCAGAGGAGGCTTGGCTGGCTCAGGGGGTAATTTCAAGCCCTTTCTCTGCCCCCACTGTCTTTAGAAGGCCTGACAAGACCTGCGGCAGGCCCCCATCCCCGGCACTGAGGGTCAGGATTGAGTGCTCAAGGTGCCCGGGCCCTAGGTCACTGTCACATAAGCCTGAGGACCCTGGTGCCCACGGGAGGCAGCCCTAGCCCAAGGCTGTCACCCCATCCTGGACTTCCTGTCCTCAGTGTCCTGAGCTGGCCAGTAGGTAAGTTCTCATCGCCTGGCCTTGTTCTGTGTGTATCTGTGTGGCATGGGGTCGCCGCAGAGAATGAGGGGGGCCCCAGAAGGGAGAGTGGAAAAGTGCTTTGGAAGCCGGAGCTCCCCCAGGACACCCGGCCTCTGGCCCCTGTGCCCACCTCCCCTCGGCTCCAAACCTTCAGGATCTTTTCCAGCTGCTTCTGTGTGTCGACCACGACGATGTTGGTGCGGCTGTCGTGGGCGATGTACTGGCAGGCCTCTGGGGAGCTGGTGGTGTAGATGCCGGTGACAATGCCGCTGCGGGGACCGGGGTTCACATGTGAGCCAGTGTGGACGGCCACGCCCTCCGCCCGCAACCCTGCCCCAGGGAGCCACACCCGGATGGACCGTGGGGGGTGTGGGGGGTGGAGGGGGTGCAGAGGGGTCCTCAGAGGGTCCCTGGGGGGAGATGGGGGCTGGGGAAGGCGCGGGGGAGCTCTGAAGAGAGAGATCGACCCTCGTTCCCCTCTCTGCCCTCCTCCGACCCACCGGACTGCGTCCCGCCCCCAGCCACTCACCCTGCGAACACGGCGCCCACCGCCGAGAAGAACCACTCCGGGGAGTTGAAGCCCAGGATGGCCACGCTGTGCGCCTGCTCCAGGCCGAGCTCCAGGACCGAGGCAGACAGGCCGGGTCAGCGGCACGGAAGGGGTCTCTCCTCCCCGTCCAGGCCGCCTTCCAGACCGCAGGGACCGCCCTCCCGGTGACCGAGTGGGAGAATGCCATGGGGCCCTTGCTGCCCCCACACCCTGCACAGGGGCTGCCCAGCACATCTCGAAGGTGACCGCAAAGGAAAACCAGCTGCTGAGTGGCCAGCCCGTGGGGAGGCCGAGCACGTAGCAGTGGGCCAACACGTGGGGGCGGTTTCACAGTTATTTTCCCTAAAGTCTCGCCAGGTTGGGGGTCAGGGAGGAGGCCTACAGGGGTCCAGAGCTGAAAGGCAGGTCTGGGGAGGGAAGGCTGCGTCTCAAGGGACCCTCACCTTCAGGAAGCCCTTGGCGGCTTTCCGGGCCAGCTGGTAGTACTGGGAGTAGGAGATGTGCTCCCACGTGCCCTGGCGCTTGAAGCCCAAAGCACGGAGGTCCCCGTACTTGTCCAGGGCCTCGGAGAACATCCGGTGCACGGTGCAGGGGGGCTGTGGGCAGGCAGGGTGGAGGCGTGGGCGCACGCGCCCATCAGCCCGCGTTGTCCACAGCGTCTCCTCTGCAGGGGAGGGGAGACCATGGCTGGATCCTGCTGGCCTAGAGTCACCTCCCCACCCCGCCGGGGCCCCAGTGCCCCCAGGGGCAGAGCCCCCAGGCCACCAGTCCCAACGGTGCTTCCGGGGCTGAGGGGTGGCAGACAAGCAAGGGACTGGGGTAGTTGGGAGGCCACCTGCAGGAGGAGGTCTGATGCTTCTGAGGATGGGCAAGGCTTAGGGAGGCGGCAAGGAGGTGGAGGCCATGCACCTTTTCCTGTCTTCTTGCCAGTGAACCTGTCCCCCGAGGCTGGGTGGTCAGTGGCGTTCGGGCCACCTCGGGAGAGGGGCCCATCAGACCTCCCAGTGCTCCAAACTTCCCACCCTTCCTCTGCCTCCTGAGAACTGGAGACAGACCCAGCTGGACAGAAGGTCAAAGCAGCAGGAGGAGCAGCACTCCCGAGGGGGAGACCGGAGACCGGAGGCTCTGATGGCCCGAGAAGTGGCCCAGCCCTGGGGACCAACTTTAGGCCTCTCGCCGCGTGCCAGGTGCCTTGCCGATTCCCTCCTGCAGGGCTTGGCCCCTCGGTTTGCAGACGGAGCCGCGCAGCTCAGGGAGGCCCAGGCATTCCCCCGAGGTCACGGCGCTGGCCCCACAGGCCCGATGCCGCGTCTCACACTCGGGCACCACCCCGCCCCGAAGCGTCAGGTGGCCGTCCCCCACGCAGCAGGTGGGACAGCCTGACCCCTGCGTGCCAGAGCCTTTGGCGCACCACGCAGTCTCCGAGTCCGCTTCCTCGGAGGAGAGGCAAGGATTCAGACCTCAGGGACCACAGGGGGTCAACAGAAACCGTGTCCACGAAGAACCCTGATACACAGGTGGTCTGCAGCAAATGCACATTTCCGATTTCCCAAGTTCCCCAAATTCCCAGGAGGCTTGGACGGCAGGTCTAGACCCTTCTGTCCTCTGGGCTTCCTTTCCCTGGGGCCCCCAAGACAGTCCTTCGGAGCAGACGACCCACCAGGAGGCGGGGCAGCTCTGCCACCTGCTGGCTGGACGGCACGGGTGGCCCCAGCCGCCGGATGTCCTCTTGAGGCAGCACCAACCTCAATACCCTCCTGTGAGGTGACCTCGTCCCTGCCCTCCGGCTGCTCTTGGGTGGCACATGGACCCTCGGGGTTGACAGGAGACCCCAGGCTGGGGCAGGACAGCCGGTTCCTCCTTCCGAGGAGCCCACGGAATTTGCCACGCAAAGACGTGGGTGCGGACGCGATCAGCGTCACTTACCGGACAGTGACACGTGCAGGCCGGCGTGGCCCGTCCACCGAGCAGAGTCAAGCGTGGCCCCCGCCCCCACCATCCCCAAACGCAGGTCCGCCCAGAAGCGCAGTCCGACCGCTGCGGGCACGGCGCCGTGGATCTCTGAACCGGGTTCCCGAGAGAGGCGACGAGTGTGGGAACCATCCAGAAAAAGCGGGTTCGTGATTGCCTGGAGGTGGGAAGACCCCACAAACGGGCACCAGGGCGAAAGGTTCTGACGTCAGATCGCAGTGATACTGGCGCAACTATAAGCATTCGCTACGGATAAGCGACAAAATGATTTTTTTTCAGTGAAAGATAATCACACTTAAATGGGTCCGTTCGAGGCTGTACAATCACCTCAGTGAACGCGCTCTGATGCCTGGGCAGCCGGAGGCCCTCTTCCTTCCCTGGTCCCTAAACCAGAACAGGCGGATTCTCCCGCGGGCGCATCCCTCGGGGGCACGAGAGGGAGACGCAGGCCCTGCTGAGCGCGGAGCCCACCGCGGGGCTTGATCCCGGACCCTGAGATCAGGACCCGAGTGAAGGCAGACGCTTCACCGAGCCTGCTTCTCCCTCGGCCCCTCCCTGCTTGTGTTCTCTCCGTCTCAGATGAATAAATAAAATCTTCAAAACCCTGACGTGCAAAGACAATAGCGCGGGAGCGGAGCGCTCCAGGGCCGGCTGGGCGTCCGGGGCGTCCACACTCCCACAGAGGGGCCGGGCTCCTCCTCACCTCCCAGAAGCGCGGCGCTCCGGGGCCCCCCTCCTGTTTCTCTGTTCTTCAGAAGGAACAGCACTCAGGAAGGGGGCCGCAGTCCAGGGGGACGGTCCCTGGCTGGGGAGGCCGCAGGGCGGGGCGGGAGCGGCGGGCACAGCTCCTCTGCGGGCCGGCCGCCCTGGGCACTGCGAGCCGGTGCCCAGCAGGAATGAAGCCCGAGGGTCACATGATGTCTGGTGTCTGTGCACAATCACCCTGTTTTCAGATGTTGGCTCACACTTCGAAAGAAACCTTACGCGGACCACATCCCACAGAGCTGTCGAAAATCCCCCATCCTCAATTCTATGAGCCCAGCGAGTCTCTCTGGCGGTGCCCGCGGCGGGGGCGAGCGCCCCTCCCAGACACCTCCCCGGCCACGCGCGCCCCCACGCCCCCAGCTTCGTCCCCGTTCCAGGCTTTCCAAAGGACACGTCTCTAGGCATGGGTCCGTTGGCTCCGAAGGACAAAGCGTATGGGTTGGCAGGGAGTTCCTTCATCTGACCTCTGCTCTCCCACTGACGGCGGGGCCCTGCTGGGGGTGCCCGCGCTCGGCACACGGGGGGACGGAGGGGACGGCAAGGAGAGGGAACGCTGGTGGGCCCGCGAGCCCGGCTGCTCTGCCCCGACAGGAGAGCCACCCCGGGGGATCACCAGCTCCCCCTGCCAAGCCCAGCCAGCTGACCCAGACCCGCCAGAGGAAGGGCTCTGGTGGGCAAGGGACCTGCCGCCGTCCCAGAGGCCCAGCCGCCCCCCTGCCCGCGGACAGCTGCCGTGGTCCTGGCTCGCAGGCTGAGCGCCCACCTTGCAGCAGGTGGGCTGTGTAAACCTTCGCCACAGCCACGGATGGCACAGCTGAGCCTGGGAGAAACAGGGAGGCAGGCATTCACCTGCGCAGCTGGCGGAGGAGCTGGGATTCCCACCCGCGGGCCGGCTCCTGGCCCCATGCTGACCCCAGCACCCACATCTCCTTTGGGAAAGGACTGTTCTACCTCCTACGCAAGGCCTGAGGGGGTAGCCCAGAAGCAGTGACCTTGGACAGTGGCTACCACTGCCCCTTCCCACATTCCACGGCTCCTGCTGCGACCTTCTGGAGCCCAAGTCTGACCTTGACCACAGGGCGGTGTCCACGCTGCGGCCTCTGCGGAAGGCCCTCTGTGACCTCAGCACACCCCCCCCCTTCTGGTCAGCCAGAGCAGCTCCTGGTCCCCGAGCCCCCACCTGTGCCTGGGCCCGAGCTGCCCGGGACTCGGGACTCGCTCTGGGGCACGTGGCTTTCCTGCACTTCCTGTCCCAAGTACCACCCTTCCCTGAACACTAGGGCCAGCCGGGCCTCGCTGAGGGTCCCGCCTCTCCCACAGCTGGAGGCCCTCGAAAGCAGGTGTGACTCCTCCTTGGGGATTGAGTGCGGAAGCCGGACGCAGAGCAGAGGTCAGGGGCCCTTCAGCGAAGACAGAGCTCGCTTCTGTCCCATCCCTGTCCCAGGGAGGCCGGACCAAACCATTATGTGTCTAGGGGACCCAGGCCTCCTATCCTCCATCCCTCCGGTCACCGGCATGGCCTGACGGCGATGCAGGTTACCTTCCTGCCCAAGTACTGAGAGAGGCTGGCCCGCCGAGTCGGGGCTGGCCTACACGGCCCCATGAACCTCCGCCCCTCATGCCCAGGAGCCTGCCGCAGCTCGGGGGCCATGGCCTCTGGTGCCCGCCGCCGAGCGCCCGTGAGCCTGGGGACTGAATGAAGGAAGACGTGGGAATCTCCAAGCCTGGGAGGGCCTCACGCTCCCTTCTGTCTTCTCACGTGCACGCAGGCTCACCTGTGGGCCTCTGCTCAGGCCGCTCCCTGTCCCGACCTCACCTCTGTCCGGGGGTGACACCTCTGGATGATGAGTTTTCGCTACCAGCAAGGTGGGCAGAGCTGTCGGAGGGGCTGGCGGGCCCACAGAGCAGCGAGCCTTGGACCCCAGCCCTGCACCCTGGCTGCAGGAACTCCGGAGCCTCATGCCCTGGACCAGGCCCATGGGGTCCCCGCACCGTGGGAGCCTCTCTCACGCAGAGCACGTGTGGCAGGCCTGGGCCACGGCGGGTGGGGAGCCGAGAGAGGCAGGTGGCAGGCTGAGTGTGTGCGCAGTGGCGGCCATGGGCACCGGAGCCACGGCGCCTATTACTTCCCATCCCTCCGCTGACCTTCGCTTCCTCCCACCCGGCCTGTCATCGCGACAACCCCCCTGGCAGAGCCGTGTCCACTCACCGGCCCACCAGCCTCCTGGGGGTCTCTCCCGGTGTGACGCAGCAGCAAAGACAGCACCAGCCCAGCCGACCCCGCTCACGACCGGCCGGGGCCCTGGGCAGTGTGGGAGTGGGAGTTGGTGCGACCTCCCTAGGGACGGTCAGCCAGATACACCAAAGGGCTTCGAAAAGGAGTCCCCTCGGAGCAGCAGCCACCCTTGCAGGACGGGCCCGTGGGACCAGAGCAAGGTCCGGAGCCTGCGAGCCCGGAGACCCATCTGTCCGTGGCTCTGTTCTGAGCACAGTCCCTGGGACTGACCCCGCGTCCCCGCAGGGACTAGTGCATGCGTCAGGGGAGCCACACCGCAGATGCTGACAGTCACAAAAACAAGGCGTCTAAAGAGTTTAATGACAAGGAAATGCCCGGGGAACGATGTCCAGGGGGACGTGGGGTCAGCTCGCAGGTGGAGGGGAAACGGGCTGTCTCTCAGATCCACACCCAGAGCCGACACAGCGGGCACCTCCGGAACCTTCCCTCCTTCTCTCAGACAGATCTGAGCCCGCGCACCCACCGCGTGCGCCGCAAACGCTGGCCAACAGTGAAGGAAAGCTAAGCCTGTGGCGTCTGCCTCGGATGGGGACAGAGCCTCCGTGGAGAAGCGGCCGGGATTCCCATACACAGCACACTGGCTGCCTGAGCGGGCTTCCTTACGGGGGGCTGGGGTGGCCAGGGTCACAGCAGGTCAGGGCAACAGTGGGGCCAGACCGCAGTCCGTCCTGGCAGCTAAACGGGGTGTAGGCGTGGGGGTCCGTGGTCCATTCCCCTGGGGGGAGTGTTGGGGGAGGAGCCGGACCCCCACCAGACCCGAGCAGGGAGGAGGGCCCCTGAGCCGGGGGGCTGCTCAGCCCGCCACTTCAGGGGCGGTGCCCGTGGGGACCGTGGGGACACAGAAAGTAGGATGGGTTGCCAGCCCCCTTTAGCCCTTTCTTTTCTGTTCATCATTTTTTATTTTAAGTAGGCTCCATGCCCAACGTGGGGCTTGAACTCACGACCCTGAGATCAAGAGTGCCATGCTCCACCAACGGAGCCAGCCCAAATCCCCGAGTTGCCTGCCCTTTAAAGTGTCCTCGCCCCCCAACCCGGACGTTGGGCAGGGATGCAGATCCGCCGCGCCCCACCAAGCTCACGGCTCCAGGAGCAGCCGAGAATACAGCCGCGACCCAGCCCAGGTCCCTGACATCCAGGAAGGCCCCCACGACCCCAGCCCAGCTAGCAGCCAGCAACCAACCCCCAGTGCGCAGGAGAGAATGCCAGCCGAGGGCCCGGGATGGGCTTTCCCAAGGCCCGGTCCCCCTCTCCCCGCCTCCTCTTGCTCCTGTGGTCACCGGTCTTGGCCTGACGCGGCCTGTGTCTTATCAATCACCCATTATGCTGGGGGTGGCTGGGGGCTGGGAGCTGCTGTCCTTGAGGCTCTGGGATAAAGGCTTCTGAGGAGCAGAGGAAATCACCATGAACTGGCTGGGAAGGAGAAGAAACTGGACAAGGGCGAGAGGGCGGTGGGGGGGAGCAGAAGCCCGGGGCTGTTTACGACAGTCTGTGGGAATGACTGAGAAGGAGCCTATTGTACAGCGGGAGGATACGTGGGCCTGGGTGGGGGTGGGGCCTCGGGCCTGGGAGAGATCTGTCTCCGAGCTGCTCCTTCCAGCTCTGGGCCCCAAAACCTCTGCTGTCGAGGTCAGCCTAGATGGGGGCGGGGGGGACGGTTGGACGGGACCTGGGGACGGGCCGGGACGGGGGCTGGATGGGGCCTGGACAGGGGCCTGGACGCTCCCTCTGTGCACGGGGACCCTTTGCTTCAGCCCTTGGAGCCTGCTCAGACCCATGCCAGGCCCTCGTGCGGATATTTAAGGGAAAGAGGTCACAGTGGCCTCAGAACACGACTCAAGATAAGGACAAGGCCTGCCTGGGACAGAACAGCTTGTCCAGACTGTACAGAATGAACCAGAATGTGATTTTGGCTCCTCTGTGTCTGAGGTGGGAGAGACCCCCTCCACCTGCTGGCCATTCACCGGCCTTCTTGCCCCAAGGTTGCGAGCTCGGGCTTGCGGCCACGCCACAGGGAGAGCCTGGGCAGACCCCCATCCTCCCCGGGCCTCAGTTGCCCCACCTGAATTACAATCGGGACGGACAAGATGGTCTCTGTGGGCCCCCCTGCGGTCACCGTTTCTGCCTTTATGTTCTACCCCCAGGATTCCACTGGTCCAGGCCTGGACCACTCAGTGGGGTTGCTGAGAAGGGCTCTGCCCGCCTTGTGGTGGGCGTGTGCTGGAAACGCTCCAAAGCCCGAGCCCGTCTCCACCTGCCCTGCGGAGCTCGGCTCCCCTCTGCCGGCACCCTCTTCAGGGGCACCCCTGTGGCTGGCCCCCAGGGGCCCAAGGCGTTTTCCTGTCATTTCGGGCAGGAGCCCAGCCTCCCAGCCCCTCCCTTGAACACGCGCCCTGGGGAGGGGGCAGCGGGGCGGGGCAGACAGGAGCCGCTCTGGACCTGGACCACGGCACAGACGTATCATCAGCCTCTCAGCCCTGGGGCAGCTCTTTCTGCCCATGGGACCTGTCCCCCAGCTTTAATAAAACCACATTGTGCACCACAGACGTTTTAAGAGTTCTTTCTTGACCCCACCAACCTCCCCTGTACTCTGAAACAACATCAGACGCGACCGCCCTGGGCCCAGACTAAACGTCCACTCCTCCCTCCACGGAACTCGACCAGTGATCCGGGAAGGTCTGCACAACGGTCCCCTCTTCTCCTGGCTGGTGAGGCTGAGGTTCCCACTGCAAGGCGTGCCTACACGCACGCCCCCTGTTCTCGGGGAAGTCTGTCCTTCCCCACCCCTCCCCCGCCAGAGGCGACGTGACCTTGGGGGGGACCCCCTCCCACTGTCCCCTCCCTGCCCCCTGCCTCAGGCTGTGAGCACCCCAGGACAAGGGTGGTATCTGCCTCCTCCCAGCCGAGAGCAGCCCTGTCCTTGAGGCATCTGGGCAGGGTGGGAGTGCGGGACAGGGAGGCCCCGTGCCACCCTTGACCCAGCCACAGGCCTCATGGGGCTCAGAGCTCCCAGGGCTGTGGGAGTCCGCTAGAAGAGCGGGCGTGGGGAACCGGCTCTGGCCAGCCCCTCTGCCAGCCCATCCCGAGCAGCTGCTCTCCCTGCAACCCCTCCCCTTCCCTGTGGCCTTGGCCTTGCCCTGCTCCAGCTGGGGTTCAGGCTCCACCGGAAAGAGCTAGAAAGAAATGCGTCTCCAGGGCCTGGCACAGGCCTGCCTTTGTGTGGAGGTCAGACCCCAGCGGCTCGGAGGCCGATTCGGCGGGCCTGCCTCCCAGCTCAGAGCCTGGCCTGGGGACGGGGGCTCGAGGACCTTCGGGCTTCTGGGGCTTCTGGAGACTCACAGAAGCCCCTGTGGTAGGTGACATGAAAACAGGACTCCCTGAACTCCGCAGAGGGGCCGCGGCTGGGCGGCGAGCTGGAGGGGCGGCGGGGGCTGGTGGGCCTGGAGGGGCCGCTCTCCCCGGGGCCCCAAGACGCAGGGCGGCCTGTGAAGACTTCCGCGTCCTACTGAGACCGTCACTGAGCGAGCCTGGTTTCCTCCGACACGTGGAAGGAAGTCGGGCCCACCCCGCGCTGCTCTCTGAAGGTAACATGCAGGACGGGGAACCCCCAGGCACAAAGCCGAGCACGAGCCCCATGTTCTCCGGGGCCAGGCTGGTGGAGAAGGAGGACCGAACCCCGCTCACCGCCCTCCAGCCCCTCCCCATGACCGTCTCCCAATCTTACGGAGAGTGCTTTTGGACAGGTAGCTGCAAGGCTCCTTCCCCCCTCCTTCCCCGTGGAGCCTGGCACCCGGGGTTCCTGGACTTGCTGGGCAGTCCCGAGAGCTAGAGGGCCCAGCCCCGGCACCAGGCGGGCACGTAACGGGCACTTGGTCCCTGCGGGCCTCGGATCCCGGCCACGCTCCAGAGGCCCCGGGGCTGCCCAGGACAGGCTGGCAGAGCACGACCCACACGCCGGGCCTGTGGGGCTCCCGACTGGCTGGACAGCGCCCCGGCAGTGCCAACATCCCTGGGAGCAGCTCTGCCCTGAGGCGTATGCCCTCCTTATGCCTCTCAGCATCTCTTCTAGCACGCATGGTGACCTTTGTCTTAACGCTCCTCGGTCCTCCGACCCGGAAAGCCGGGCAGGAAGCCGGAAGAAATCTGGGGGAGGAGGCCTGGGCCTCCCCTCCAGCTGTTGCTGGCTCTGCCCTCCCCTCAGTCCTGCGCAGAGACCTGAAGAAATGGCCTCCCCGGGGCACCTGGGTGGCTCAGTGGGTTAAGCCTCTGCCTTCGGCTCAGGGCGTGATCCAGGGTCCTGGGATGAGCCCTGCGTGGGGCTCCCTGCTCAGCGGAGAGCCTGCTTCTCCCTCTCCCTCTGCCTGCCTCTCTGCCTACTTGTGATCTCTCTCCAACTCTCTAATAAATAAGTAAAATCTTAAAAAAAAAAAAAGAAAAGAAATGGCCTCCCCAGCTAGCTCCACTTGCTCCCCAAATCCCAGACCTAGTCTGAGCACGAAGAAGATACCAGGCAGACCCAAACTTAAGAACATTCTGCGAAAGATGCTCCAAGTTCAAACGCTTGCTCCCCAACACCCGAACGAGGGGCAGTCTTGGGGTTGCGCCTGGCTGCTCCCAGGAGCTCAGGGGCAGGTGACACAGGATGGCACCGCCCCAGGGATCGCGCAGGACCTGGAGACGGCCATCTCCGCACCAGGCACTTCCTGTTTCCGTTTACCTCTGACCTGCGCTTTGGCTACAATGTTGTCACACAGCCAATAAAAATGAGGGAAGCTATGTGGCTACTGTCATTGCGATGACTCTTCAGGGTAAATGATGGCTCTGCGCCCTCCCTGGGCAGCTGTGGGAGAAGGTCTTTGCGAGCCTCCCACAGACTCGACCCCCTTCCAGGCCCCGGCGGCCCCACACCCCAGGCAACCAGGCTGCTCCCCGGGATCTCCAACTGTCCAGAGGCCCCAGCCGCCTCCCTGCCTCTGTCCTCCCCACCAGCCACTGCCCTCTCTCGCGCTGGGCCCTGACATGGCCATAAGGAAAGGGGTGTGATGGGGTCCCTTGGGGACATGGCGACCAGTGGGATTTCCACCAGATCTGGCCCCCGAAGTCTCGTCCTGTGGCTCCCCGAGCTCGCCTCTGCCCGGGCTCTGCCCGCAGCCCCCCGGCACACCGGCGCAGCCCGCAGTCTCCTGGCCGGCTCACCTGAGCCATCCAGCTGGGCATCCTTCTCCTCCGGGGATGAGAGCGTGAGAGCACGGCTTAGGGACTCCTTGGAGAGCTTCCTCGCATCAGTCAGGGAGCTGGTGGGGAGGGGAGAAACAATGTGAGACCCTCGGGCCCAGCCTGGCTTCCCGGTGCTTGCCCGGCACACATGGGGTGTGTGTGACACGCCCACACATGTCACTGGGGGTGACATGGGCGTCCCTGCCTCCCGGTGGGGGTCAGGGGCAAGAGCGCAGCAGCTGCAGGGCTGACCTTGCCCCTCCCAGCCCCCCACTGCAGTTTCTCAGTACTCAGCCCTGCTCTGCTCTGGATTGTTGTGTGACTCTGGGCAGGGGCACAGCTCTGTCTGGACTCAGTGTCCCCATCTGGACAAGGAAAGGCTTGGGGGTCCAGCACTGGCTGATTCTGGGCACGACTTTATGGGAGCCCCTCCTGCTCACTCCCAGACCCCTGGGCACTCATGCTTACAAGCTCAGACTGGAGCTGAGGACATTCCTAGGGCTCCCATGCGTCCCGTGTGGGCCCCAGCAAGGACCTCCCTGCCCCCAGGGCACCTGTGGGGAGGCCCTAGCCTACTCCCCCAGGGAGAGGACAGGTGTGGGGCCAGAGAGATCTGGGGATCAGGCCATTTGCCTTCACCCCTGGCCCAGATCCTCCTCGCTTCCCAGGCATGGTGGCCGTGGACAATGGATCTCCTGTTCCAGCTGGATGGCCTAAGGGGTTATGGGGCCTCTGTTGTCAACCAACTGAACCTCAGCACCATTCCTCCTCAGGATCCAACTGGCCAGACCTCAGCGTCCTGGGTGATGAGTGGATGGAGTTCAGTACACGCACCAGGGTCAAGCAGGGCTATAACCTCACTCAACTCCAGGGGCATATTTCACACGCATTAATACGTAAACAGAGCCTACTGGAGTTGTGCAGTGTGCAACCTGTGTAGCTGGTCATGGCAGCCCTGAGGGCAGGACCCTGGCTCCAGAGAGTCTGTCTGTCAGGGTGGGGCTGGTCCCATCCTTGCCCATTTCCCAGCCTGTTGCGCCAGTTACCTGCTTGTCACATTCGGCCTTACTCCTTGCTGGCACTGCAGGTTCAAACTAAGTTTCTGAATGCACCCAGGCCCACCTGGCAGCAGTCTGCTTAAGAACCTGGGATAGGTTTTAAAGCGAAAGACATCAGGAGGTTATGAAGGGAGGGGCCTGGAGAGAGGGGGCTGGGTGGGGGCCGAGGTGGTCCCCTTCCTGGGAACTTTGTGAGCAAGGCCCCTCTGCCTGGGGTCAGGGGCCCCTGTGCCAGGTGGAGGGTCTGCGCACGCGGGACTTGTCCTGCTGACTTTGGGTCATTGGCCACCACCATTACCCTCGCGGGTCGCAGAGTGGATGCTGCGTCTTCTTTGGGACGGAGAGAGCCATGCTGGTACCAAACGGCCCCCGAGCTCTGGGCACAGACACCACAATTATTGGTTGGATGCGGGACATGCACACGCACAGGTCGAGGGTCCCCCACTGGGAGCTCCTGAGCAGGCACAGCGAACTTGGTGCAGGTCCCACACTCTCCTGGCCGTGTCCTCAAAGGTTGAGTGAGGCCAGCCACGGGGCAAACCCGGGGCCTACAGCGACGGGCCTCTGGACTCCCCATTTGCGGAGATTTGCGGAGGCCACCCGCCACCGGCACAAACTGGTTTAAATGCCCACCACCCAGAGGCGCCTGGGTGGCTCAGTGGGTTAAAGCCTCTGCCTTCGGCTCAGGTCATGATCCCAGATCCTGGGATCCAGCCCCGCATCGGGCTCTCTGCTCAGCGGGGAGCCTGCTTCCCCCTCTCTCTCTGCCTGGCTCTCTGCCTACTTGTGATCTGTCAAATAAATAAATAAAATCTTAAAAAAAGAAATGCCCACCACCGAGGGTACAGGCAGCCCGTCCCGCACCTGATAGAGCTGTGGGTAAACTGCTTCCAGTTTCTGCTTCTGTGTGGGGCCCTTTCCCAAGCGCCTGGAAGCCCCACACACGGCCGGGCTCTGGCGGCTCAGATGCGCTGCCGTCCACCACCCCCCGTCCTGGGGGAATGTGACGGGGACACCTCGCTTACCCTGTGCATGGCCTGGAGCCTGCAGAACGCTGGATGCCTCGTTAGGAGAGGGCAGCGTCCCGTCTCCCAGGTGAGGAAAGAGTGCCCTTGCCCTTGCCAGAGCTTGGCCCCTGGAAGGGGACGGCACCCTCGCCCACCGTCGGAAGCAGACTTTGCAGGACCTCCCTGATGTCCTGGCCCCGCTGGCAGCATGGGAGGGAAGGGAGGCATGCTGCGTGGTACAGGGGCCATGCCCTCCCTGCATGGCTGCTGCCCGTGTCCGGGCGGGGGTGCCGCAGTGGCCGCTCCAGTGGTTGTCCTGCCCCTGCTCCTGCCGCTACCAGGGCGGTCTCCAGCCGCGCCCTGCCCCCACCTCGCTGGCCTGTCTGCAGCCGCCCTGGAGGCCGGGAGAGCCAAGCCCGCCAAACCAGCCTCCTCTGCCTAGGGAGTGAGCCTGCGGACCCGGCTTCCACACGTCCTCCGAGACAGCCACCCCAACCGCTCTGACCCTCCCGTGCACGGGGGCCCTTGGACTCCTGCTGCTGCTCTGGGCAGCCCGGGGTCCGGCGAGGGACCAGCAGGCGACGTGGGTCCACCGTGACCATGACCAGAGCCCGTCCAAGGGGATGAGCACAGTAGTCCTGTCCCTCTGGCAAGCTAGACCCCCTCCTGCGCGCACGTTCCCTATTAGCGCCTGGCCTCACGCCGCTTGCGCAGAAACCAAATGTCCTTAACAGCGGCCCAGTCGCCCAGGGGTGAGGAAACTCTTGGAGGGCTTGTGTGCGGCAATATACCAAAGGCACGGTGAGGTTCGAGGGTTGTGGGACAGGCGAAGGGGGCTGTGAGACCTGCTTCCTCTCTTGACCGTCTCTGGTCAACTCTCCTCTGTCCTCCTGTCCTGCCCCGGGAGCTGAAGGGAACCATCTGAAGACAGAGCTTACTGAGCCTCATTCAGCTCCTCCTTCAGGAAGCCCTCAGGGATTGTCCCCAACACTTTCTCACTCTCATGGCCTTTGGACACTCCGGTTTGGGCCTTGAAGGCCACACGCGACTTGGTAAGCTCCATGAGTCTGTCTGTCCTCTGGCCTTGAGAGGCCCTGAGGTGCACAGTTGGAGCTCAGTAAGCATCTCAAGTTGTCACCATGCGTGTGACCCACAAGCTAAGAGGAACCCTCATTTTCCATGGGAGCCCCTCCTGGATGGGGGTCCACCTCCTCGTTATTTGTTGTCTTTCTTCCCTTTTCACTTTCAACAGCCAAGCCACCGTGCCGTATGCAACACATGTTCAAGAAATGCTTTCTAATTTCGTCAGAACCGGCCTGTCTGGGGTCAGCTCCGCTGGCTGTGTGACCCTGGGCCAGTCGCCGTCCCTCTCTGAGCCTCGGGGCCCTGCGCCAGCCCTGTGTCTGTGGTGAGGCTATGGGACCCTGCAAAGGGCCTCGTGTGCTCAGCGGCTCTCCCGTATTGCTGGGGGGCTGTCAGGGGTCTTCCTGGGAGAAAGGAGAAGAGAGTTCTTCGGTGTGATTGGGAGGGTGACTCAGCGGAAAGAAAGCCCCGAGCCCAAGCCCGGGGGTCCAGGTGCTCTGCGGTGCGGGGACTGTCTCTGGGAGGAGGGTGGGGTCCTAGTTCCTTACACGGTCCTCAGGACGGAGCTGGCAGACCTGAGCAGGAGCATGTCTGGCGTGGTCCCCGTGGGGCGGCTGTGCCCCTCGAGCTCACCCAGGAGAGAGTGGGGACCGCAGGGGACGCATCAGCCCCAGAGAGGCCCCGCTCCACCAAACCGCCCTGCAACAGAGACACAGTGTGCGTCACGGCCCGCGGCCGGGCTGGGCGAGGGCGCGGGTGCCCTCCTTGCTGGGCAGGACTCACCGGCTCCTGGGGCTGGGCACCTGACTGTGATTTACCGCCTGCTGAGCCCACGCAGCTGATCATATCGAGAACAGCACATGTCCGCATTCGGGCTCCAGTTTCTCTTCCCAGGGCCAGGCGGCGCTGACCAGGATGAGCAAACCCACCGGATCCCCGGGACTCCTGCGCCCCCACCCCCTCGCCATGGCTGCCTTCCCCATTCCTTCTTCCAGCTCCCACCTCTCTCCGCCTGGGGTGCAAAGGGGAGACCTTATCTCTGGAAACGCAGCAGAGGATTTCCAGTTCAGGGCCTTGCCCAGACATTCCCCGAATCCTAAACAGCCCGGGCTCCTCCTCCAGATCCCACTGTCCCCGCCGCAGGGGCGGAAGTAAGCCTCGCCTGCAGCCCGGCAGAGGGCTGCTTCCCCAGGGTCTCTCTGATCCCTCCACACGGTGGTCCACACCCCTGCTTCTCCTTAGTCCATATGGCCTGTCTCACCTCGAAGACGGTTGGACCTCCGCAGCTCTCTCAGGAGTCCGGGTTCTGGGCCGAAAACCCCGTGGAGGCAGCCCCAGGTCCGGCCCCACGGGGGGCTCACCTGCCTCCCCGAGGCGGAGTCGGGGACAGGGCTCGGTGCTCCCTGCCCGCCGCCGGCTAAGGCTCCCGGTGTGGGAGCTGGTGCTGCCTGGGCTCCAGGTAATGAGGCAGGGGGGCCGGGCATGCGTGGGGAACCGCCCCGGCCTGCCCCGGGGCTGTGGGTGAGGTGAGTCCCCGGACACCTCTGACCCACCTGGCACAGGCCCAACTGCCCACCTGCGAGCCTTACACAAGAGGACGGCGAACAGGCAAGGAAGAGGGTGCCGCCAGTGTGGGTGGAGCAGGCGGTCTGCTGGTGCCGCCCGCCGCTGGGTGCTGCTCCTGAAGCCGGCTGGGCCCCAGCAGCAGGGTGCAAGCTTGACTTTTGGTTTGATTTTGACTTTTAAAAGTTAAAAAGTACTTTTCTTAGTACAGAAAAGTACTTTTCTGTACTAAATGCACGCTTGGTTTAACTTTTCTGTACTAAATGCACGCTGGGTGCCAAGCACCCTGGTGTGCCTTCCCCTTGCACTCTCCCAGCCCTGCAGCAGAGGCTTCATTGAGAGCTCCGAGCTCTGGGCGAGGCAGCACAGAGGTCTGGAGAGCCTGGGATGGGGTCGACGTCGTGTGCCCAGCCAGAGGCAGAACAGGAATCGGATCCCGGGTCTCCGTGAACCAGGACACAATGGATGCTAGATTTACCCATCATCTGCGTCATGAAACAGTCCCCTGCTCCCTCACCCCTGCCTCTAGAGAGTCCCTGTCCCATGGCAGCCAGCGTCCTGCCCTGTGCCCTTTTGCCCTCTTGTGCCCCCTCTATTTCTTCACCCCGGGACTTGGCAGGATTGTCGCATCAAGCCTGATCCTTTGAACACCAGGACCCCTGCTCCTTGGAAACCCCCTCCCAGCTGCCCCTCTGGCTCCGGGAGGTCCCCATCTTTATTCATCCCTTGCAAGCTACAGCTTAGGATCTGGACTGCCTCTGGGGGGGGAGGTGAAGACATGCAGGGCCCCGCTGGGCGTCCAGGGGGCTTGTAAGTCCCTTCTGAAGGTCCAGGGGCAGGACACTGCTTGTTCCAAGGCCCTGAACCCAGTGAGATGGCAGACACCCCCCAGACGGCCCCAGGAAGCTGGTACATCAATGCCAGTGGACCCACTTCAAGAAAATTCTGCCTTTCACCAAAGTCCAGTTCCTTCCAAGTTCCCTTTTCCTGGCCATGCACATCCACAGCTGCCTCAGGGCAGACTGACAGTTTGGGTCTGGGGCACTAGCCCCGAGCCTCCCATGGGTTGTGTGCTCTTTTGAGAACCTGCCAGAAGCCCCCTCTGCACCCCCCATCCGTGCTTTGGAAGGGTTCCCAGCCCCAGCAAACCCCAGGAAGGAGTGTAGGCCTCCTCTGTCCCCAGGACATGATGACTCCTCAGTCCTCTCCTCTGTCCCCAGGACATGATGACTCCTCGGTCCTCTCGCTGCTCTCCCACTGAGGGCTGAGGGCTTCGCAGTGGTGGTGTTAGTGATTGGAGTCGGCACCGGGCATGGGTGGGGTGGGGTGGGGGATGGCATCAGAGATGGCCTCCGTTCAAGGGCTGGCTGCTACCCCATGCCCAGGCCTCGGCACCCCCAGGGCGGCTGGACCTACAGCAGTTCCTAAACGGACGAAGAGGCAGATAGGCTTCTTCTGGGATCAGGGTGGCTTGGGAAATGCATCATCTTCACTTTCCATCCCCTTGCAAAACCCACAAGCTGGCCTGTCTCCTGTTCTTCAGACCCTTCCTCCTCCAGGAAGCCCTCTGGGAGGGACCCTCTGGAGCCGCCCTAGCTGACCCCCTCCCAGAGCATGCAGTCTAGAGGCTAGGTGTTATTTTGTTAAGCATAACTGTCTACGGTGAAATAAAAATTCTAATGAAGCCCATATTCCCTGAGCTGGAAATGATCTGACCCTTCCCCAGGACTGACAGCACCAGGAGGACCCCCCTTCCTGCCGTGGGGAGTGGTTCAGTACCTTCCCTGTGCGGGGGGCATGGGGGCCGAGGGAGCCAGCCAGTCTGGCTGGTGCCTCGAAGGCTGAGAGGACCGTCCGTGAATCGAGGAGCATTCAGGGTCACTGGGGCAAAAACCCAGGCTGGGGTGGGGGCACAGCGCAATTAAAGGAGACAGCTGGCAAGGAGTGAGGGTGCGTCCATTCGGCCCAAGATGGAGGATGTGTTCCGAGGGGAGGCAGCTGAGGCCCTGTGACACACCAGCTCCGGGGGTACCCATGGTCTCTCCGAAAGGGCAGGGACAGGGCACGGGTGGTCTAAGCCAGGTCTGCCACACCCACTAGAAGGAACATATTTGTGGCAGGCACCTGGGGACTGAGCCCCCAGGGCAAGGCCCCCACAGAGGTGTGTTTGGGGAGTGGTGTTCCCCCCAAAGGCTGGTCCCAGCTCCAGCTGGGCTCCTGCCCTGTTGGGTGAGGCCAGCCAGCTCACTTCTAACCCAACTGGCCACACCCAGAGTCTCCAACCCTGTCGGAACAAAGCTCACAGGCCTGCACGGGGATGAACTCGTCTATCGTCAAGCTCTCTTGCAAAACCCAGACGGAGCCGGGAGGCAGTCCTGCCCTGCCCAGGACAAAGTGTTTTGGACACTGAGCCCTGTGGCTTCTAGCTTGGGGTCTGTCCCGGACGGGTGATCGTGGGTGAGTCCCTGGTTCTCTCTGGGACCGCCTTGCACCGGTAAAGGGTGCTTTTGGCATCTGGGCTGGAATTCAGCTGCCTCGGGCAGGGACAAGCCTACCAGATGGCGTGTTACCAGGCCCCTAGGCCAGAGGGGGCAGAGGGAAAGCTGGAAGAAATGATATTATGTAAACAGCTGGTAGCTAGCATTTATGTGGCTCCACTGCATGTCAGGCCATTGTCTCTGCCCCTGCATAGATGTGAACAGAGGCAGCCCTCAGACGGCCAACAAGGGCACTTCCTGTCGCTGTCGCTAGTGTCTACTGCTCTTCTTCTTCTTTTTTTTTTTTTTCAAAGATTTTATTTATTTATTTGACAGAGACACAGCGAGGGAGGGAACACAAGCAAGGGGAGCGGGAGAGGGGGAAGCAGGCTTCCTACCAAGCAGAGAGCCCGATGTGGGGCTCAATCCCAGGACCCTGAGATCATGACCTGAGCCGAAGGCAGAGGCTTCGCTGACTGTGCCACCCAGGTGCCCCTCATTTCACTCTTTTAAAAGTTCAAACTAACATCTCCTGAGCCCTTAGCATATGGCAGGTGCCGCTCCAGTCGTTTTACATGTGCAAAGTCACTCAATTATACCAACAGTCCTATAGAGTAGGTACCGAATTCTAATCCTCATATATGGGCCATGGAAGCACAGAGAGCTGAATGCTGAAGCTGATGCAGCTGAGCTGGTAATCAGAATATCTGGGATTCAAAGCCAGGTAGTCGGACTCCAGACTTTAAACTCTCAAGCGTCGTGCACACTGCCCAAACGTGGCTACGTGTCTGCCAGGTCCCCGGGCCACTGCACACAGCCAGCAGCATGGGAACTCTTAGGAGTGATTGACTCAGAAAGGCAGAGCCCTGAGTCACTTGGCTGAGACACCAGCTGATGCTCGTGCAGATTAAACCCTTTGAATCAACATACTCCCAACCTATCATGACAATATCTAGCATATAACAAAAAGTGACCAGACATCCGAAAAAGCAAGAAATTTGAGCCAAAATGGAGGGAAAAAAAGAGTCAACAGAAACAAACTTGGATCTGACGCAGATGTTGAGATGAGCGTGCAAGGACTTTAACGCAGTTCCTAACACATGTTTGATGATTAAAAGAAAAAATAGCAACATGATCGATGAATAACGGAGGGTTGCCCATGAAAATGGAAAGTATAAGGGAAGTACAATCTCTGAATGAAAAGCCCACCAGATCAGCTTAACAGCAGATTTGAGATGAACAGAAAAACGTTGTAAACTTGAAGACAGAACAGTAGAAATTGTTCAATCAGAAGAATAGGTAGAAAAGAGGTTTTTTAAAATTAAACATAACAAAACATTGTTGAAAGAAATTAAGATCTAAACAAATGGAAAACCATCTTAAGATCAAGAGATTTAATATTAAGATGACAATATCCCCCCGACCAAACTCATCTACAGGTCAACATAATCCCTATCAAAATCCCAGCTGACTTAGTTTTCGGAAACCAACAAGCTGGTCTAAAGTTTATATGAAAATTCAAAAGCCCCAGAATAGCCAAAACAATATTGAAAAAGAACAAAGTTGAAGGATTCACACGTCTTGATTTGAAAGCACACTACACACCTGTAGTCATCTAGACAACACAGTGCCGCACAAGGATACGCGTGTGGATAAACGGAGCAGAACATGGAGTCCAGAACGCAAGTTCGCATATACCGTCCACTGGTTTCCGACGAGGACACCAAGACCATTCAGCAGGGGAAAAATAGTCTTTTCAACAAGTGGCTCTGGGACAGCTGGATATCCACATGCAGAAGAAGTTGGGCCCCACCATACACACAAAAAATTAAAGTCAAAGTCTTAACGGTAAGAGCTAAAACTTTAACCATTAGAAGAAAATCAAAGTCTTGAGGCCTGGAGTTAGGTGCAGCCTTTTGAGACATGATGTCAAGAGCAGAAGCAGCAAGAGAAAAACACATAAATTGGACTACGTCAAAATTAAGCCTTCTTGTGCTTCAAGGACAGCATAAATAAAGCAAAGAGATAGCCTGCAGAATGGGAGAAAACATTTGCAGATTGTATTTCTGCTAAGAGAATTACATGTAGAATATACAAAGGACCCTTACAACTCAATAAGATGACAAGTAACCTGATTAAAACCAGCAAAGTGTGTCAGTGGACATTTCTGCAAGATGCACGAGTGGACAACAGCCACATGCAGTGACGCTCAGCACAGTCAGCCGTCAGGAAATCAAAACCATGGAGACACCCCTTCCCGCTCCCGGACGGCTGTAGTCGGAGAGATGAGGAGGAGTGTTGGGTGGGGGGGAGGCATCAGAGCCCCCGCACATGGCTTCCGGGGACTCGGGGGGATGTAGCCACCGTAGGGAATAGTCTGGCGGGTCCTCAAAAGGTGACGCACAGAGTCATCCTATGACCCAGCGGCTCTACCCCTACATAGGGAAATACAACATGTCCAGATAAACCCCTGGGCACGTGTTCCTGGCAGCGTCATGAACTGTGGCCATCGAGTGAACCCAACCCAAATGTCCTCCAGCTGAGGGGAGGGTGAGTGGAATGGGGCGCATCCCTGCACTGGAATGTGAGCTGGCCGTCCACGGAATGAAGCTCGGTCACACAGCACGACGTGGCTGAATCACGAAAGCATGATTAGTGAAAGAAGCCATTCACGGTAGATGATACACGAGTTCACTGACATAAAATGTCCAGAAGAAGCAACCGTTTAAACTAAAATTCAATAATTTTTAGTATTTTCACAGTTGTGCCGTCATCATCATGGTCACTTATGGTCACTTTGAGAATATTTTTTTCCTCTCCAGAAGAAACCTTAAACCTCTTGGCAGTTACTTTCCATTTCCTCTCAAGCCCCCCAACCCTGGGCAACTGCTAACCTACTTTTTCTCTATAGATTTGCTTCTTCTGGGCATTATCTCTCAAGAAGCCGATAGAGAGGTCCACTGGTGTAATTAAAGTCTTTGGCAACAACCGATGTGGTAAATTGAAAACTGTCCCCCGTAACATCCATTTCTTAGTCTCTGGAACCTGTGACTATTACCTTATATGACAAAAGGGAATTTTGTGGATGTGCTTAAATTAAAGATCTTAAGACAGGGAGAATGACCTGGACCCTACAGGTGGGCCCTAACTGCAGTCCCATGTATGCTTACAAGAGCCAGGCAGAGGGAGACACATACAGGAGAGAGGCCGTGTGACCACAGAGGCAGAGATTAGAATGGCGAAGCCCCAGGTCAAGGACGAATGCTGGACGATGGACAGGTGAGGGACGGAGTCTCTCTGAGAGCCTCGGGAGTGGGCACAGCCCTGCTGATACCTTAACTTGAGCCCCGTGAAACTTTGACTTCCAGAACTTCAGAATAAATGTCTGCTGTCTGAAGCCACCAGGTTTGTGGTGACCTGTCACAGTGTCCACAGGAAACAAATACAGTTTTCAGCAGGTCCTCCAAGTCCAGATGTCTGGCACCTGGCTGACTGATGCCTTGACTGTGACCTCCAGAGACCCTGACTCAGAGCTCCTCTGCGAAGCTGCTCATGACCCATGGAAATCATGAGAAATAATAAATAATGGTTATTGGTTTGAGGCTGATGGGGATCGCACCAGAAGGACCACAAATCTCCAGAGAGGAACGAAGGTCGCTGGAAATGCCAACCATGTCAGGAACCGGGAAGGATGTCCCATCTACATAAGTTCCATTGGAGTTTCTAGCCAGTGTGATAAGACAGGAAAACTTAAAGACAAAATGACTGGAAAGGAAGAAGTACAGCTATCTTTATTAACAGCTAACAAAGCTGTGCAAATAAAAAATCCTAGGGGGGCACTTGGGTGGCTCAGTGAGTTAAAGCCTCTGCCTTTGGCTCAGGTCATGATCCCAGGGTCCTGGGATCGAGCCCCACATCGGGCTCTCTGCTCAGCGGGGAGCCTGCTTCCCTTCCTCTCTCTCTGCCTGCTTCTCTGCCTACCTGTGATCTCTGTCTGTCAAATAAATAAACAAAATCTTTAAAAAAAAATTCTAGGGAGGGCCTCCCCCAAAAGTTACTAGAACTAATAAAAGAATTTAGTAAGATAACAGAATACAAGGTCAATAATTTAAAAAATCAATTGTATTACTATCTACCAACAATAAACATTAGACAATTAAGTGTGAAATATATTTACATAGCATCAAAACCCATACAATTCTTAGGAACAAATGGAAGAAAAAGTGTGCAAGAAATCTACACTGAAAATTACAAATCATAGATCAGAGGAATCAAAGACCTAAATAAATGAAAATACAGACTATGTTCATGGATCAGAAGAGTCTCCCTCATTCCCCGTCAAAGTTCCAACAGCCCTTTTTTTTGCAGAGACTGACAAGATGATTCTAAATTTTGTGTGGGGACACAAAGGAGTGAGTGTGTTAGTCATTTATCGTTACATAACAAGCATCCTAAAATGCAGTCACTTAAGCACTGATTGTCTCAGAGCTGCCGTGGGTCAGGAGTCTGGCTTGAAGCCTCGCACAGGTCACAGTCAAACCGTCTGCTGGGCTGCATCTCATCTGGAGGTTCAACCGGGGGAGGACCAGCTTCCAAGGGCACTCCTTTCTTGGCTCGTGTTTGGGCCCTGGCAGATCATTGGGCCGAGGGCCTCAGCTCTCTGGTTCTCGGCCAGTGGTCTCCCTCAGCCCTTGCCACAGGGGCCTCTCCCTCAGAATGAGCAAGAAAATGAAGGTGAAAGCATGAGCCTTTTGTGACCCAACTTCTGAAGTGAAATCTCATGGCTTCTGTGATTCTCCACTTGTTAGAGATGAGTCACTAGCTCAGTGCACACCCAGAGGTGGCCATTGCACAGAATCCAGAGGCAAGAGTCCTAGAACAACTTAGAGGCCACCAGTGGCACTGGCCGTTGCCCAAGCAGGAGGAAAGAACCACGTGGGGGACCAAGACTGCCTGGTTTCAAGACTTACGATGCAGCCAGGGCAAAGGAGACAGTATGGTAGGAACATCAGGATGGAAGACTGGCTCCAGGGAAGAAAGTCCAGAAAAAGGCCCACATGCATATGGTCAAATGATTTTTTTTTCTTTTTTCTTTTCTTTTCTTTCTTTCTTTCTTTTTTTTTTTATAAAAGAGACTTGGCAGCTTAATAGTGAAAAAAACTATTTTCAACAAATGGCACTTGAATAAATGTGTGGAAAAATATTAATTTGACATAGATCAGGCACATCAATGTAAAAGCTAAAATTATCAAGCTTCTGGGAGAACACATAGAAAAGTATCTTCTAACCTTGGCAGAGGCAGATTTCTTAGAGACGACACAGTGTCTCCAACCATAAAAGAAAAAAGGAGGGACGCCTGGGTGGCTCAGTTGGTTAAGCGGCTGCCTTCGGCTCAGGTCATGATCCCAGCGTCCTGGGATCGAGTCCCACATCCGGCTCCTTGCTCGGCAGGGAGCCTGCTTCTCCCTCTGCCTCTGCCTGCCTCTCTGTCTGCCTGTGCTCGCTCTCTCTCTAACAAATAAATAAATAAAATCTTTAAAAAAAAAAAAGAAAAGAAAAAAGGAGATTGGGTTTTTTAAAAAAGATTTTATTTATTTATTGGACAGAGAGAAATCACAAGTAGGCAGAGAGGTGGGGTGGAAGCAGAGTCCCTGTTGAGCAGAGAGCCCGATGTGGGGCTCGATCCCAGGACCCTGAGATCATGACCTGAGCTGAAGGCAGAAGCTTAACCCACTGAGCCACCCAGGCACCCCAAGGAGACTGGATTTTATCAAATAGAAGATGTTTGCTCATCAAGACAGCATTGCAAAAGGGAAGATAAGCCACAAGGTGGGAGAAAATATTGGCACGCCCCGTATCTAATGAGGACTGATGTCCAGAACGTATGAAGAATCTCAACAAACAAGAACAAAAGGGCTAAACCCAGTTACGAAATGGGCTGGGGATTTGGACAGACCTCACAACAGAATGTGGAGAAACGGCCAGTCGGCACTTGGAAGCATGCTCAACACCATTAGCAGGGAAATGAACACTGAGACCACAGGGACACTCCACCGGTCACCCCACAGAGGGCTCGCGAAGAACAGCGCTCCCAGCGCCAGCAGAGATGTGGGACAGTGGAGAACGCTAGCACGGATAGCACAACCCCGACTCCGTGGGGACGCGTCTGGTGGCTTCTCCAGACACACGCTCCCGCCCCGCCCTGAGCCGGCAGTAGGATCCCAGGGGTTTTCTTGAACCAAGAAAGCAAATACGCCCGTCACAAAACACGCTCCGCAAGAATGTTCCTTACAGCTCTGTTCCTAAAATCCTCAATCTGGAAACAGCCCAAACGTCCAGAAGAAGGGATAATCCAAGTGTGGAAGAGCCCGCAGCAGAGTTCATCCCACAGGGCAGAAGGGTGAGCGGCAGAAACACTTAGCCACAGGGGTGAGTCTCACAGGGAGGAGGGAACGGACACCTGCTGTGTGACCCATTGACAGGACGTCCAGAAATTGCCAAAGCAGGGTCTGTTCCCACGGGCTGCTTACGTAAGAGGGCGCGAGGGTGGACTGTCGGGGAGTACAAGAACGTTCTGGGATGATGAAATCTTCTGTATTTCTACTGCGTTTCTGAGCCCAGGAGTACACGCTTTTTGTCAAAACTCATCAAGTTCTACTCATCTTTGTGCATTGGACTCTATGAACAACCTCCTTCCATTAATACAGAACACAACCGATTAGGTTCTGCAGATGTAAAGTCTAGTTTACAGCTGCTTGGGGCTAGAGTCTGAGCTTGGTCCTAGTCAACCCTCACATGGCCATGACCTTCACAGTTTTCAAAGCACCATCCCAGCCCTGACCTCAAGCGTCCCTCACTGGCTCCCTTGCAAGGAGCCAGGACTGCCTGGGAGGATAGAGTGATGTAGGGATTTCTCTAAATGAAACCACATCTTTTGCAGGGACAAAGAAGTAAGTAGTGAGTTCCCCATCACTGGAGGTATTCAAGTCAGAGTAGGTTGATAATATATGAACATTGTGATGGAGCAGGTTAGACTCAGTGACCTAAAAAAACCCCCCACTGACCTGAGAGTCTGCCATTCGAGGGCTTGCCTGGGGACAGAGTAAGTCAGCTTTGGGCCCAGCATCCCGACTCCAGGCCAGCTTAGTCTCTCTCTACTGTCCCCAGCCAACAGCTTGGCATCCCCTGCAAGGACCCGGGGCTGGCCTGGGCTGACCTGCATCCCGAAGGCATCCGGATCTATATTCAGATGTCTGGGACCAGGGACTCTGACTCTACCGATGTGCCCTTTGCCCAGGGACTGTTGGCACCTGCACCAGCCTTCCTGGGGCACGCAGACTCCCCGGCTCTCTGCCTGTGTCCACTGGCCTTACACATTCTCAAACACTCCAAGCTCCTTCCCATTTCAGGGCCTTTGCATGTGCTGTGCCTTTTTCTTAGAAAGCTCTTTCCCTAATCACCCCTTCCTCGACACCTAAGGTCTCAGCTTAGGTGTTGCTTCCCCTAATGTGTTGTCGAGCCTAGGCAGGACATCTGTTTTAAATCCAACATTTTAAAGATAATTTTTATTGCGATAAAATATATGTGACACAAATGTGCCATTTTAGCCATTTTCGAGCAGTGTTTGGTGTCATTGCTCACCCCCCCTCCTTTTCCTGAGTCCCTTCATGGCACCGTTTGCAATGACGAGTCCACAGGTCATGGCACAATTACGGTGCGATGTGGGTCTTCATGGCAAGGATGTAAACTCACTCCTTGGGTCAGGAGCTTGCCGGGTTTTCTGTGATACTCTGCTGGGCTCAGCACAGGGCCTGATGTAGTCGACAATGAATGATTTTGCATAAGTGAACGTGTTTGCGAAAGCAGAGAAAAACAATAAAGACGCCGGAAACAAACACAACAACAGACGGAACCCCCGCCCTAGCCATGTTTCATACACAGGGGAGCAGGGAGGAGGCCGGGGAGAACCTGGAGGTACTGGGTAGTTCCCCTTCTTTGGAAGGCCTGTATCCTTCCCCGAGTATTTTAACTGTTCCTCCTAGGCTTAGCCACCGCAGAGACGGGGAGCTCACCCCTTGTCCTCCTTGGGAAGCTCCGTCAGGGAGGACAGCCTCCTTCCCCAGGCTTGCTGGGCCCCCGCCTGCCTCACATCCCTGGCTCCCGCGGGCCCTCTCTCTGCACCCAGTCTCTGGGTGAGCCTTGCCGGGAGCGGCAGTTGGGAGCCCAGGGCAAGTGAGGTCCACTCACTGTCCTTCCCTGGGCCAGACTCGGCCCTGCAGGCTCTCGTCTCCTGGCCTCCTGCCTCCAGCCCACCCCACCGGCTTCCTCTCCCCCCATACTGAGCTCTCCTCCGCTTCTGCTGCTTCTGTGCTCTCGGGGATCCTCAGAGCCACCCCTCATCTGGCCACACCAGCCCGTCCAGACCTAGAAGTTAGCCTGGCCCGTCCTGACCGGTCTAACGAGGCCCTTGATCACCCCTCACCCACACCTTCCGTCCTCGGGGTGCCCCTGCCTGCCGCCTGGGCATCCACGACCTCCCAGCCCCAGACGGCTCCTTTCCCTGGTCCTCTGAAGGCCCTCGTCCCAGCTGGGCTTCTTCAGCCTCGGGCAGGCTGCTCTCGGCACCGACAGGGGATCGAACAGGGGCTCTGCACACACTCAGTGGTGCTCCCGACGTCCGGCATGGCCTCCCACCACCGTCTCAAGGGGACCCTGCTCCAGCCCCGCGGCTTCTAGATCTGCCGGCCTGGGTCTGGCTCCTTCCCCTCAACCCTGCCCAAAAGGCCCAGCGCCAGCCCTGCCTTCAGCTTGGCACCGACGGGAATTCTCTTCGGTCAGGCTGGTGTGCCAGCCCTCCTCCGGGTCTCAGTTCCTTCCCCCCCGACCTCCAGTCGCCCCCCCTGCAGTCCTGAGAGCGGGGTGGGCGGTAAGTCCCCTCTCGGGCTTCTGGAGGAGAGCCGGCCCGCGGTCTCCCGGGCGCTCTGCAGAGC
Organism: Taxidea taxus jeffersonii; assembly: GCA_003697995.1. NCBI lineage: Eukaryota > Metazoa > Chordata > Mammalia > Carnivora > Mustelidae > Taxidea > Taxidea taxus. The sequence goes on along the minus strand of RCUC01169246.1, from coordinate 22,002 downwards.
TCGCAGCCGCTGGACGGACGGGGAAACGGAGGCTCTGCCAGCCAGACTTGCCCAGGGTCAGAGTAGGTCCGGAGCAGAGCGCGGTGGGAACCCAAGATCCCCTGCCAGCACCGTCTCCCCGCGCCGCTAAGAGAGGTCTCCGCATTGCCGGGACGCCCCCGTGCCTGGGAGGATGGCCTTCTGCTCCGGGAGCCAGCCGTCCTCTCCAGCTTTCCGGAGCTGCCCGACTTCTCTGCAAGGCCGGCGGGGGTCAGGCGCTCCGTCTTCGTGGGCACGGAGGGTGGGATGGAGGCTCAGAGAGGCCAGTCGACTTACCCAAAGCCTCTAAGCAAGAAGGCAGAGGGGCAGGTCCTATAAGGGGGCTTTCAGCCCCCTTCCCCCGACAGGGGCTCTGTCCTTGTCCGACGGCCTCGCTTTCCTGGTGTCTACAAACCGGGCTCAGCCTCTGCAGACCCTGCCGCCCAGCCCCTCCAGAGCGGCTGGGCCCCAGTGAGTCCCCAGCAAGTGCACAGGACCCTTGGCCACCCCTGTCCCCATGGACCTTCTCGGCGAACCTCGGAAAACCCTGGGCTCCTGACACTACCCCCACCCCGACTGCTTGTCCACGGGCACGGGGAACCCTGGGGGGCCAGCTGAGCCTGGTGCTTCCTGTCCAAGGCTGAACTTTTGAGGCATGCCTATGAGCGCATCGCCCCCAGGATGGAGGCGGGTGCCGGGACAACCTGTGTGCAGAGCCGTCCAGAAGCTACCCCTGGTGAGGACGTTCCGCCAGCCTACCTCAGGGGGCCTACTGACCCTCGGGGTACGGCCCACGTCCAGGGAGGGAGGCTGGACCTCCTGCTCTCGTGGCCTTGCAGGCAAAGACCCCCTGCTTGTGGAGGACTCCCTGGAGACCCAGGGCCCAGCCCTTGTAGAGGCCTCCGTCTCTGAGGCTCGTCACCATTCGTTCTGTCCTCCCACCCACTCTTGTTAGAACAGGGCCAGGCGCTCTGGAGCTCAGACCCGGCGGTTCCCCTTCGTTCCTCTGGGATCCCGCACAGCGGCCGCCTGGACCTCTCCCATCCCCAAAGTCCCCGACTTCCTGCGTGTCTTTTCACCGTGGCCGGTGCCCCCAGTTAGAAGTCTCTCCCTCCCCAGTGGCCGGCGCCCCTTCTGGGCACAGAGCACAATGTCTGGACTCTGGAGATGTCTGCCCTCTCCTGCCTCCTGGCTGAGCGCTCTGTGGCCGGGACTGGGTCCCTTCTCCTCAGGAGCCCCCACTCCTTGGGCGGACAGGGCCTGGGTCTGCGTGAGTGCCCGCAAACGTCTGACGCAGTGAACCTGATTCCTCTGGATGGCGGGTTGGTAGAATACACAGTGCGAGGGCTTCGGGGAGGCTGCAGCCCAGAGAGGGGCAGGGACCTGCCAAGGTCACACAGCCAGCCCGAGCTCTCCCCGTCCTTGCCTCTTATCGACTCCTTGTGCCAAGGGCCCTTGGGGAGATAGGGAAGGGATCTTAAGGACTAAGGGATCCTTCCCCCATTCCACAGCAGCCCCTGGATCACACCCCGGAGGACAAGTCCCTTTTCGGTTGAGCCCCTCTTGGCCACACAGGGGAGAGGACACAAGTAACAGCTCAAAGGACTCACGTCCCAGCCAGTGCTCATTCCGCGGATCATCCAGACCCTTCCTTCCATTTCCCAGATGGGGAGACTGAGGCTCAGAGGGTGGAGCTGCCCCCGGACCCCAGGGCAGAGCCCCCAGCCCAGAGCACAGACACCAGCCTGACAGTGGTCTCACCTGGAGGCCGAGCTTTCCCGGGCGGGCCCTCGGGCCTGCGGGGCCTCTGCGCTGTCCGGCATGCTGGGCTCCTCCGGGGCGGCCGCGTCCAGCTCCAGAGCTGCGTGGCCTCTGCGGCGGCTGTCCCACTGGTCGGGAGGCTGCCCTTGAGTGGGCAGTGGGGGCGGGCCCCAGGCTGGGAGGCGGCGACCAGAGCGACCCAAAGAGGCCCATTTCCTCTCTATTTTTAGAAGCTCAGAACGCTCCTGCTCCTCAGTGGTGAAGTTGCTCAGGATGAAAACTTCACTTTTCTTCGCAGTTTTGTTTCACTGGAGGCGAGGAGAATTTCAATGAAGCAGTGTTCTTTATGATGCAAATCTGCCGGAAGCCTGGCCAATGGGCTCAGGCTTCTGGAGCCTTCCAGGCCACGCTGGAGCAGAAGGGGATCCCAGCCCCAGGGGCGCCCAGACCCGGCTGTGGCTGCTGCCACCAGGGCCCACAGTCTGCAGCCTTGCCTAGCTCACTGTCTGCCCGACGAGCCCCGGCTAGCAGTCTCCCCCCGACCTCCCTGCCCAGGCCCTGCCCGGATGCGGGCCAGCTGAGGGGGTCCCTGACTCCTGCCCTCCAGGAGCCCAGTCTAGGGGCAGGAGAGACATTCCTGCCCTGAGGACAGTCCTGTTGTTGTCACAGGTAACTGCCCCAAAGCAGACATAATAGAGGGACCAAGGGCCGAGACCATCCAGGGCACCGAAATACAAGCACGGATCTGCCCCTTCGGTGGAAGGCAAGCAGGGCACTGATGGGCTTGCAGCAGCCGAGGACGGCCAGACACGGGGCAGGGAGAACGGAGGGCGTCTTCTGGACCCCCTCCCACTGTGTCCCTGAAGCAGGCTGGAGCAAAGCACCCCAGAATGGGGGGCGTGAAACGCACAAGGCCACCACCTCGCATTCTGGAGGTCAGCCGTGGGAAGCGGGCATCAGCAGCGCCCTGCCCCCTCCGGGACTCCGGGACACCCTCTTCCCTCGCCTCTCCCCGCTCTGCTCACACCCTGGGTGGCCCAGGCTTGGAGGTGCCGCACCCCAGTCTGTGCCTACGCCCCTCACTGTGTCCTTGCTACGAGGTCGGCCGTCCCGGGACTGGGGCCCACCTGACCCCATACCACGTCACCCCTACGGGCCCGTCTGTAAAGGCCGTCCTTCCAAGTGAGGGCACATTCCGGGGCTCTGAGTGGGCGTGAGTTCTGGGGACACGAGTGGGAACTCCACGCAGGAGTTGGTGGCGATTCCGTGTGGCGTTTCCTGAAAGGGGCAGTGGGGTCCGCTGGGTCGCTGGGAATGCTTCCTGACAGGGGGCGGCAGCGGGCCGAGGAGGAGCTGGGCAGTCTGCAGGAAAATCCAGACATCGGCCTCCGGCCTCGGGATGCTGCCTCCCGGCACTATTCACCGTACACGGGAGGGGCCCCAGAGCCTGGCTTTGAGGCCTGAACCCTCGCTCCTGCCCCCCACCCCGGGACCTTGCGTGGGTCCCCATCCCTCTCTGGGCCTCAGTTGGACTGGCTGAATCATGTGGGTAAAGGCCTGAAACTGGCCACCTGGACAGGGACGGTGACCGGGGCGGGGGGCGTGCTTCTGAGTTCGGGTGAGCCACGGGTGCGCCTGGAGGGATGGGCCGGGGAGCCCGCAGCCACGCGGCAGCCGAGTCAGAGAACGATGTCCAGGTCTTGGCTAAGACGAAGGCCTGGAAGGGTTTGGAAGGAGGCGTGAACAGGCCTAGCCAGGACACCCTGCCCCTCCCCCTCCCCCAGAATTTCAGGGGTCCTAGGAAGGGAGCCGCCCTGGGGAGAGGTGCGGGGAGGGGCTTCCTTGGGCCATTTCTGAGGTGGAGATGACGAGGCCCCTGAGGGCCACCGAGGAGATGGTGCCAGGGCCCCAGAGATGGGAGGGTCTGGGCGGCCCCCTCCTCAGAGCAGGCGACGGACCAGAGGCCCACCTGGGAGACGGCAGAGCTGGGGGCTGGCAGGAGGGGCTGCCGGCCCCTGTGCGGGCCCCGGGACAAAGGGCACAGGCTGTGCAGAAGGTTGGTGCTGGGCTCGAGGCTGAGGGAAGGACGGGGAGCGGCCAAGCCTGGTTTAGCTGAGCTGTGTGGACGTCCGAGGGCTTGAGGCAGGCCCACACAGGGGACACGGGGTGAGGGAGAGGCTGGGGGCTGCGTCCTCTCACCCGTCGGCGGCCGGCGTGGTCTGCAACAGCGTCCTCGCTCCTGTCCGCGGCCCCGCGTGGCCCGGGGTAGGGCCGCGCCTCCGGGCTCCTCGGCCACCAGAGGTCTGGCTCCCCCGGCCCCTGTCGTGGGACGATCGTGGAGGTGGTTTGCCGCAGTGAGCGGCGGTGCCTGGCCCATCAGCTCTTCACCCCGGGACAAGCTCCCACAGTGGAGCTGCTGGGGTGGGACTCAGGTTACAGTTAGAAATGACAGTTTTTGCGACGGGGGGCTGGGAGTTCCTCCTCGTTCTGCAGCAGCTGGAGGGCCCCCCTCTGCTCGGCACTTGGGGCACAGGGTGCGGTGGGGAGGCTTGCTGAGTGGCAACAGGGTGTCTCCAGGATGCTCCGGGCCCAGCGCTAAGAGGGGGTTGTGGGTGGTACAGCTGTGTTCCTAGCTGGGGGTGTGGGAAGTTCCTGAAATCACAGGCTGTGTGCGTCCCCATTTGTCCCCATCTTTCTAGGGAGAGGGCTCTAGCCCTTTGCAGCCCCAGAGGTGATGGGACACTGAGCAACCACAGCAGGAGGAAAGCCCCGAGCTCTGGGGTTAACAGACGGCGGTTCAGCTCTCCGTTCTTGTGCTCCGGAGCTGAGCGACCTTGGGGAAGGGACCCCAGCCCCGGGCGAGCGTGGCCACAGTGGGGTGGGTTAGGAGTGGCGGCTTCTGAGAGTCGTCGGGGAGGAGCGAACCTCAAGGTGGGGAAGGCGCCAGGCATGGAGGGGCGGCCGATGGGGCTTCCTCGGGGCACCACTGCATTTGCAGGAATAGCCTGGTCTCTGCCCCCTTCCCTGCACCGGGGCCCGTGGGGACAACGGTCCCCCGACTGGTCCCGCCAAACTGACCTGGAACGAGACCGTGAGAAGGTGCCCGCAGAGGGCATTTCCCTCTCCGGGAGATTAGACTAGGTGGGTTTGGGAACCAAGAGGGAAAGGGCAATGAGGGGGAGGGGGCGAGACTGAGGGAAGAGGGGGTGGGGCTGTGGGGAGGTGGGGGGCTGCGGGAAGGAAGAGTCCTGGAAGGGATGGGGGGTGCGGCGGCTGCGGGTGGAGCCCCTGCCCCCCAGCTGTGCACGACTGGCCTTCCCAGGTCTGGACCTGAGGGAGCAGAGTGGAGTGTTGGAGCCCTGCGCAGGGGTGCGGCCACGTAGGCCCGGTTATGGCTGAGAGCACCTTGCTCTTGTGCCAGACCCTTCCAAAAGCTTCCCTCGTCAGAATAAAAGCCGCGGTCCTTACCCTGGTCCCAGCCCCTCCTACAAGCCCTGGAAACCCAGCCACCCAGCCTCTTTGCTGTTGTTCCCTCGCGTGGAACACACCGTCCGCAAATATTGGCTGTCTCTCCTTCACCTCCCTCAGCCCTGCCTAGATGTCGCCTTCTCCGGCCACCGGGCTGGAACCTAGCTCCCCCAGCACGTCCCGCCCCCTTTCTCTTTATTCTCTGCATGCGCCTTACCGTCACCGAATTCCGGGATGCTCTGGTTTTTATCATCCACCTATGCGCCAGAACGCGTGCTCCTGGAAGGCGGAGGTTTCTGTGTGACCCTGGCCACTGCGGCATCGTAGCTCCTTTAGGAAAGAGGACGTGTCCCGGCAAAAGGGGCAGTCCCTGGGACAGGCCCTGCTCCTGGCTCAGGGGTTGCACCCAGAGAGCTGCTGTCTGGTCGGGGCGGCAGGACAGGTGGTTTGGGGTGCCAAGAAAACAACCTGCAAAGACAAATCCCGGCACAAACGTGAATGTGGCAACGTTGTGAACAGTTGGGAGAAAATCAAGTCTCCGTGTCCCTACGTGTCCCCGCCTGGAGGACCGAGGCCAACTTTCCATTTCATTCCAGACCGTCGCAGTCTGCCAGGTCTGCGCACCTCTGGCCTCCTACACCCTTAAATGTTCCTCTTGACTTTGATCCACTTTTAAAATCTAGAGCTTGACTCTGGTTCCATCCTAAGCCGGTCCATCAGTGAAGTCACGAACGGCAGGGTTGGTCCCACCCACACGTGTCCCGAGGCACGCCGAAATTCCCAGGAAACTCCCCCAAAATGTCCATTCCGCATATACCGTTTGGTCAGGGGACACTTTTGGAATCTGCTATAGAAAAAGCCGGGGAAATCCAGTTTAATTTTCGCTGAAGGGTGTACACGTGTTTCCTCTGAAGCACGCCAGCGCCCGGGAGCGGCTGCCCGCAGCCTCGCATGGGTAAGTGGGGAGCTTCGACCCGCAGCGGCCGCCCAGGACTCCTGGGTTCCGTGGACGCGGCTGGAGCGCGGGCTGGAGGCCGGGCAGCGACGAGTAATGAGCTCAGTCGTGGCACCAGGTGTCCCTCGCGGCCGAGGAACGGAGGCGGCAGGAGATGGCGGATGCTTTACCCCCGCGGAGCCGTCTCAAGACACAGGAACAGAAACGGTCAAGAAAGAGAACAGCCCATGGACGCGTCTGCAGCTTGGGCAGCGGGAGCCTTGCTGTCTATTTTCAGCATCGACTCTTCTGGGCTGTTTTCTGATACCATGTGTATGTGTTCCTAGGGCATCATTTTTGTGTTTTAAATCTTGACATGCTGCACTGGGGCCCTGACTTAGGCTGCCTGGTCTTAGCCATGGGCTCAGGAGAATGGCTGCAGCTCCCACGTGCCCGATCTCCAAGCACCACCTCCGCCCCCAGGAACTACCTTCTTCCCCCGGCCCCTAGCAGGGCCTCCGGGCCAGAGCCCAGGTTCCAGGTCCCCGTGCACCGGAGGGCTCTGTGGCCAGGGCTGCGCCTGTGTCCCGTGGTCAGGAGGGCTTTGGGTCCCCGGCTCCGAGCTGCGTTTCCTCCAGCTCTGGACAGAATCAGAGGGGTTCAGGAGGGGTCCCTGAGGTTCAGACTCCTCTCCCAGGGCCTCACAGACCTACCAGGGCAGAGCTTTCCCGAAGCAGGGGCTGAAGAACGGGATGCAGTGGGTTCTGACGAGTGGGCGCAGGGTCGGGTGGGGGCAGTGGGGCTACCTGGGAACAAGCCCTTTGAGGGAGGAGGCTGATGGGCGAGGAGCAGGTGGGCATCTCCGGAGGCCTGCCCGTCTGCAGAGGAGACCCCTTCCCTTCTGCCCTCACCTGGAAGGCCCAGACCGGGGCCACAGTGCTGGGGCTCTGGAGGCAGAGGCTGACCCCTGGTGTAGGCTAATGACCCAGCCCAGGACGAGTCACCCCTCTCCGAGTCTGTTTGTTCATTTATAAAATGGGGACTCTTGGTGGCCAGGGGCAGAAACCCTAACCGAAACCAGCTTAAGGAACAAGGACAACACAGTGATGTAATCCAAGGCGGGGTTAACAAGTCCACATGGGGGATGGGGTGGGCAGGTTGCAGGCTGGGCCAAGCCGGTCTGCCTCCCTGGCCCCGTGCACCAGCTCCCTCACGGGGAGACAGATGAGACCCCGGGGAGCCTGGCTGGGGATCCCGCAGGCTTGAGACAAAGAGCTGCTTTCCTGTGCTGCAACGGGCCGCTCACTACCTTGCGTTCGCTTTCCACCGTTTTCCGCCTCACTCCCCCCGCCCCCCACCTGTGCCCCAGGAGTGCAGCCCCAACAAAGTCTCAGGGCAGAAGCTTTGCTTCGGGCTCTGTTTTCTGGGGAACCTGGGAGGAATTAGCTGCTCACAAGCTGTGTGATCTTATGCAACCTCTCTGTGCTTCAGTTTTCTCATCCGAAAAATGGAGTCCTAATAACCCGTCTCACGGCTTACAGTGAGCTCATCACTCAGAAAGCACCGAGAGCCGTGGGAACTTTCAGCAGGAGCTAGTGTTCGTTATTTTTATTACCCTGGGTCCCAAGAAAGCTCCAGATTGGCACGGAGGCAGGTCCTCCTGGAGGGGGTGGGAGGTGTGCAGCCTGTGGCTCAGGTCCCCAACGCAGCCCAGGCTAGCTGCCTTTGGAGCGGGGCAGGGCTGGGGCTGGGGAGGGAGCCCCAGAGGAGGGTCCACAGGCCTCGGTGCCAGCCTGCACGACCCTGGGAGAGGTCTTTGTGGCCCAGAGCCTCAGTTTCCCCACTTATGAAGCAACATTTATGTGCGCACCTGTCTTGGGGCCTCCCCTGGGGCTGGGTTCATGGAGCTCCAAGAGCTTCACTGACTGAAAATTTAGTGAGTCTTTGCCGCAGGCGAGATGTGCACATGCCAGGCCTAGACACCTTGGCCTCTGTGTTACGCTTGTGGGAACTGAGGCCCAGAGAGAGGAAGCAAGTTGGTCCACGTGGGGAAAGGCCTTGGGCATGCCCCCCAAGCCCTAGCGCAGACCCCCCAAGCCCTAGTGCAGACCCCCAATGTCAGGGAGCCGGGGGCGGGGCCTGGGGACCCTCCGGCTTCTGTTTTCGGTCTCTCCAGCAGATGGCCCACCAAGGCCTTGGAGTCCTGGCACGTGGCCCGGGCAGCCAGGAGACGGGGCCTAGGCCCTGGGGGAGGCCAGCATTGGTCACCGCCGGGGCTGGACACCCAAGCACGGAGTGGGTGTTCTCTGCTCCCACCCTGTGTCCTACTTAATAACAAACCTCCAAGGCCGGACAGCGGGGGCGCAACAAAAGATCGTCTCTATTGTTGCTGGGCCCTCTGAATTCTGACCCTTTCCTGTCCAGCCCCTGCTCCTTGATGTGCAGAGGGCACCAGCTGGGAAGCAACGAGGTGCCCCAGTGCTCAGGTGTGAGTGGCGACATCCTGGCCTACCGGGGCCGTCAGCCTGGCCCCCTAACACAGGAGAGGGGGGCGGGGTCACGCTGGTGTCCCACGTGCCCAGAGCCGTGCCACGCATCCATGCCCAAGGCTCGCGTGTGTGTCAGGATGGCCCTGCCAGGAGGCATTCGTGTAACCCCGCCGTGCAGATGGCGACACTCTGAGAGGCAAGGACATGCCGAGGTCCCATAGCAAACCATCACAGACTTCAGGCCAGAACCCAGGTGGTCTGACCTCCTAGCCAGGCCTGGCCCCGCGGGGCTGGTGTAGCTCGGGGGTGGTCGCCCTCTGTGTGAGACACGTGGAACATGGAACACAAGCCAAGGACATGTGGCAATGCCTTCTTAGAAGTAGGGAGCCTGGGAGACGGCTCCAAGCGCCATCTCCTGTGCAGTTAGTGCAGGAAGATCACTCGGGACGGAGCTTGCACGAGCGCTCGGGTTCAGGGGTGAGCCCGCGTGCTCCAACGTGCCGCTGCACACACTGGAGGTCCAGAAGGGGTGGAAAGCTCCCGCCCCAGGCGTCCCTGGTGCTGTAGGGAGCCAGAGTTCACTTGGACACAGCTCAGGGGCCGTCGTGCCTGGCCCAGACTGGCTCACAGAAGGGGCTGTCAGGCGAGACCCCTACTCGGGCTTCCTTCCTGGCCCTTTTGCTGGTGGCTTTCGGCCCTCTGATGGGAGCCACGTCCCGATGCACCCGAGCTCACAGGGAGGGCTTGCTGAACGTGGATGGGAGCTCCGGGGAGGCTTCCCTGACGAGGGTGCGGTGTGATGTCCGTTGTGCTCAGGGAGGCCCCTGGATGGAGCTCAGGGCAGGTACAGCCGTAGCTAAACGCATGTTGCCCAGGAGTCTGAAAAGCTTTTTTTCCCCCCCCCAAATAAGAATCTGATCACCCCAATAGACTGTTTTTGCTGTGGAGGACTTCGGGAGATCCATTCTTTATGGAGTTCTCCCTGGGGCAGAACAGAGTCAGACTCTGAGCCCCCAACCGCCAAGAGGGCTGACTGGAGCCCCAGCGGGGAGTTGGGACCAGGACCAGCTCAGGACCAGCTTCCATCAGCCCTTTCCGAGGACCCGGGTCAGAGAGGAGCCAAGTCACCCCCAGGGACCTTCTCAGCATCTGTAACTGTCTTCCCTTGGGCTTTGCTCCCGTTCCGAGTGAGCGTTCACACCGCAGGGCCATGGGAGGCTGGAGAGGTGATGGAAAGGGGTAGAAAGCGGGGAGGGCTGCCTCCCCTCACTCCAGGCTTCCCACATCCACCTCCTCTGGGAAGCCTTCCCAGATACCCCTATATGCTCCAACTTCTTCTGGTACATTCCATGGAGACTTGCTCCCTGCCACACACAGCTACGCTGGCCCCTCTGCTCAGTCTGGGGCTCCGGAGCCTGCTTTTCCTGGTGGCTCCAAGGACTGACCACTCGGCATGGGGATGAGGAGCACAGGTCTGACGGCGTGGAGTTCCAGCCTGGCTGGGAAGGGGGCCTTGGACGTCAGTGACAGTAATCACGTAACAGCTGGATTCAAACTGTTCCTTACCACACTCTGTGCTACAGCATTTTATGCACATTCTCTTGTTTAGGCCTTATACAAACTTAAAAAACTGTGTTGTTATTATTATAATTTTATAGGTGAGGACCCCGGCCTGGGGTCACACAGCACAGGACGGAGCCAGATTTTGAGCCCGTAAGTGCCACCTGTCTGAACCCTTATCCACGCACACGGCTCTGGGGCTCCCTGGTGAAGGGGGCTCTTCAGGGGATCGGGGGCACTGAGTCTGGGGGGTGAGAATTCCAGGAACCAGGCTGTGGGGATAGAGAGGTGCTGACTCAGAGAACCCAGGGGCATGTGGGCCGGGAGAGGAGAGCGTGAGTGTGGACCCACCGAGCAGTTCCTGGGTTTGGGGCAGGATTATGGCCCGCCCGAAGATCTCCATGTTTTGTTTTTTTTTTTAAGATTTTATTTATTTATTTGACAGAGAGAGATCACAAGCAGGCAGAGAGGCAGGCAGAGAGAGAGACGGAGAAGCAGGCTCCCCGCGGAGCAGAGAGCCCGATGTGGGACTCGATCCCAGGACTCTGGGATCATGGCCTGAGCCGAAGGCAGAGGCTTTAACCCGTTGAGCCACCCGGGCGCCCTAGATCTCCATGTTCTTTTTTTGTTGTTGTTAAAGATTTTATTTATTTGACAGAGACAGAGATCACAAGGAGGCAGAGAGGCAGGCAGAGAGAAAGAGGGAAGCAGGCTCCCCGCTGAGCAGAGAGCCTGATGTGGAGCTCGATCCCAGAACCCTGGGATCATGGCCTGAGCCGAAGGCAGAGGCTTAACCCACTGAGCCACCCAGGCACCCCTAGATCTCCATGTTCTAACACAACCTGCGAATATGTTAGTGTCCACGGCAGAAGGGATCTGGCCGGTGTGCTCAAGTTAAGGACCTCAGGATGGGAGCTTATCCTGGATTATCGGGGGTCCCAATGTGGTCACAGGGGTGCATAGAAGAGGGAGGCAGGAGGGCCCGCAGGAGGGGAAATGTGACCACGACATAGAGTCAGGCAGAGGCTGGACATGGGGGAAGCCCCTGAGCACAGCAGTCACGGGGACAGACACGGGGCTGCTGACCGCGTCCAGTGCGTTTGCATCTTAGAAAGCTAAATTCAATCCCACAAATACTGAGCGTCTTCCCTGTAGCGGGCAATGCGCAGGCCTGGGGAGCACAGGGGCGAGGGGGACCCTGCTGTAAAGGCATGGAGGGCAGTGCAGGCCCAGCAGGTTATCACCACGCGGCAGCCTGAACAGAACCAGGGCCCAACCTGCAGATGCGGGCCTCTGTTTATCTATTAAGGGTTATCTGGAGGGTTCTTCGGGGAGCCCTTCTCTGCGGGCGCGCGGGAGCCGGGGGTGGCGGGGGCGGGGGGAGTGCCCCACTGGAGGGCATCTGTGCCCCTGCGGCCCTCGGCCCATTCTGCGCACAGCCCACAGGGACGCCTCCACGCACCAAGCCAAGGTCTTCATGGGGTGAAGGCACGGGGAGGGGGCAAAGAAGCACCGCCCCCACCCACGCGCGATCCCACCCCTGGGGCGGACCTACAGAGGTGGACGCACGGCCCGCAGACACGCACGGTCCGTGGTCACACTAGCCCCAAACCCGAAACACCCTGAATGCTCTTGAGCAGGATGGGAGACATACGCACACCGCGGGGCACCCAGGGGCAGTGAGAATGCGAGTTATTGTCAGACCAGAAGCGGGTAGTTCTCACCAAGCTCACACTGAGCAAAAGCAGCGGCGCACAAAAGGACACGTGTTACCGGACTCACTCAGACCACGTTCACAAAGAGGGACCCGGACTCCGCGTGCTAGAAGTCGGGCGGCTCCCCGGCTCCCCCGCGGGGGTGGGGCAGACGGGGGGGGGTGGTGCTGGGGGGCCAGCAGGGTGGGGGGTGGGGGGGTGGGGGGGCGGGGGGGGTCTGTGGGGGCTGCTCCAACCCCCAACTGGGGTTACTCGGGGGCGTTCACTTTGTGATGATTGGTTGAGCCGCGTACTTGGGGTTAGTGGACTTTTGGTGGGGACGTTACAGTGTAGTAAGAAGCTTATTTTTCAGATCCCTGAGCCTACACTCGCCGTGAGCACTGGGTGAGACTAAGGTAATTATGTTAACTGTCCTGGAATGTAAAGTACAGCAGAATAAAACGAGTGGGCAGAGGACAGTGGTTAGGGCGTTTTGTTGGCTGTGGTGCGGGGCTCGTCCAGGACCCAGGCGGCTCAGGACTGAGATGCCGCGTGACCCTGGCAGGCTGGGGCCCACTCCGGTCTTCATTGCCTCATCCAAAAACTGGGAGAGTGTGTAGGTGGATTATACGATTTTTGCAGAAACCGAGCAAAATGTTTGCCCTGTAGCTAACCGGCCTCTTCATAAAAGACAAGAGGCCACGACTTTGTGGGAGCCGGAGGGGCCTCCCGCATCCTCGCGCTGCTCATGTGAGGGTCTGGCTGTGCCGTCCCGGCCGTTGTCTGGCCTCGGCCACAGGCAGGTGTGGTGGACCGGGAAGAGCGCGGAGCGTCCTGCTCCTGCTGGGACTAGCCCGAAGCCAACATGTGACCCTCCTACAGCTCATGCAAACAGCACAAGGACACGGAGGCCTCCCAGGGCCGACCAAGTGGCTCGAGGGCCCCCCCCCTTGCCGGCCCACAGCCCTGGGAGGGTCAGAGAATCGGGAGGAGTATGGCGTGCTGGGCTTCTGGGGCCCTGTCCTCGCCGCCTGTGTGGCCCTCCCGGGGCCCTGTGGGCTTGCTGACCCCAGACCCGGATACCTCTCCAGGTGGTAATCCAGCGTCTCTTCCCGTGCTCAGCTCCGGGCCCTGCTCTGAGGCAAACAGGACTTCGGGGAGGGTCCTGACTTGGGACGGACACCTGGGGAGGCTGCTGGGCTGGGCGCCATGGCTCCAAGAACTTTCGAGGGGCCCTGGGTTGGCACGTCTGCAAGCCCAGCAGCCTTCTGGGTGGACACTGGTGTTGCTCTGGCCTGGTCTCAGAGGATCCAAACCTGCTTTTTTTTTTTTTAAGGTTTTATTTATTTATTTGACAGAAATCACAAGTAGGCAGAGAGGCAGGCGGGGCGGGGGAAGCAGGCTCCCTGCTGAGCAGAGAGCCCGATGCGGGGCTCGATCCCAGGACCCTGAGATCATGATCTGAGCCGAAGGCAGAGGCTTAACCCACTGAGCCACCCAGGTGCCCCTAAACCTGCTTATTTTTAATGACTTTTTCCTAAGTGTATTTTATATAAATATAAATATAAAAGAGAAAGAGAGAGAGAGACACGCACACATAGAAAAGCAGAGTAAGAAAATAAAAATTACCCAGAATTTCATCATCCGGAAATGGTGGTTGTCGGCATTTTTTCGAATGCCTTCCAGATGTAGGTGTCTAGTGCCCAGAGAGGTCTCGTCAGTGAGCGTTCTTGGCAGTGGGCACCAGAAACTGGCTCTGGCCAGCTCTGTGAGCTAGGGCATAGCTGATGTCCCGGGAAAACCCCAGAACTAAGATCGCTGTTCCTGACAGGTGTGGGGCGTGGGGGCCCCTCGGGCTCACGCGGCTGCCCGGACTCAGAGGCGGAAGGAGGCTCTGCCGCACAGCACATGGCTTCCCGGGTCACCTGCACACACTCTGCCCACACAGAGGAGGAGAGATGGTGCAGGCGGGCTCCCGGGGCCTGGCGTCCGAACCCTCCCCTCGGGTCCTTTGGGAAAGGACGACAGGTGTACATTTCCCGCCCACCCCCCATTGTGGAGATGAGCTGTCTTTGGGGGACCCCCTCCATGACTTCTTGGGTCCTTGACATCTCCCAGCTGGCATTCGACAGCAGATAAGATACCCAGCATGCTGGGTTCTCAGGAAAGGCGGCGGAAGCCTTCAACTACAACGACAGTCACCAGAAATGACAGTTGACCAGGTTGGTGACACTAGTGTTGCCACGCTGGGGAGCTGCAGGGACTTGCACACGCTGGTGCGGGAGCGCACACGGTGGATGTAATGGCAGCTGCGCGGGGCGAACAAGAACATCATGGCTGCACGGGGGGCTGCAGAGGACACAGGCGTCCTGTGGGGCCAGAGCTTAGCATACAGAGGAGACTTTCTGGGGTGAAGGAAATGTCCTCTCTCTGGATCTGGGTGGTGGTCACGCGGGTATACACTTCTTTATCCATTCATCTGTCGATGGACATCTACTCTTCCACAGTTTGGCTATTGTGGATATTGCTGCTATAAACATTCGGGTGCACCTGCCCCTTTGGATCCCGACATTTGCATCTTTAGGGTAAATACCCAGCAGTGCAATTGCTGGGTCATACGGCAGCTCTATTTTCAACTTTTTGAGGAAACTCCATGCTGTTTTCCAGAGTGGCTGCACCAGTTTGCATTCCCAAAATGGTACACTTTAAAAAAAAAAAGATGAATTTGAGAGAGAGGGAGCATGAGAGGGGAGAAGGTCAGAGAGAGAAGCAGACTCCCCATGGAGCTGGGATCCTGATGCGGGACTCGATCCCGGACTCCAGGATCGTGACCTGAGCCAAAGGCAGTTGCCCAACCAACTGAGCCACCCAGGTGCCCAAAATGGTACACTTTAAACATGGGCAATACATTGTATGTCAGTGCTACCTCAACAAAGCGGTTGAAAAACCAATAGCAAGTATATGATGAGATTAAAATATTTGCAACTTTTTTTTTTTAGATTTTATTTATTTGACAGAGAGCGAGAGAGGAAACACAAACAGGGGCAGAGGGAGAGAAAAAAGCAGACTCCCCGCTGAGCAGGGAGTCCGATGCGGGGGCTCGATCCCAGGACCCCGAGATCATGACCTGAACTGAAGGCAGAACTTAACTGACTGAGCCACCCAAGCGTCCCTATTTGCAACATTTTTACAGTTACTGTTATTTACCTTATGTGAGCCCACTGCAATGTTCCAACACGGTGCATAGAAAAGTCATGATTCTGAATCTAAGCATTGAGAATTCGGCAATGCCTCAGAAGAGCGAAGCGTCTGCAGATCAAAGCTGAGAGTGGCAGGGGCTCCAGAAACATTCTGGACTAAGCAAAAATAGAAGACAACGTGTGCAGAAGGCCTGTTTATAACGAGAGCGATTTTTCTGCGATAATGCAGAACTACAAAGCATGGACTATAAACGTGTAACAGCTCTGGGAAGCCTGTCAGACCCTGCCCCCCCAGAACCCAGCAGGCTGCGGCCCGAGTGGGAGATGCTGCGGCACAAGGGGGAGATGCTGCGGGCCGGGAGTGGGAGATGCTGCAGCACGAGTGGGAGATGCTGCGGGCCGGGCTCCAGGCAGCGCACCGGGCGGGTCTCCCTGCGCCCCCCGAGTGTGGGGCTCCCGCCTCTGCTACACTGTGGCCAGCCAGCTGCGCTGCAGCCCTAAGTGCAAAGGATACAATGTACTTACTTCAAAAAGGCTTTCTTGCTAAAAGAAATGCGAACCATCTTCCGGTGCGGGTGGAGGGTCTTGCCTGGGCGCTGCGGCCGCTGACGGATCTGGGTGTGGCTGCGGAAGGTGGGGGTTGGGCCAAGTTCTTTTTCAAGACTGAATTTCTCTCTCTGAGGGGGAGAGGCTGAGGGAGAGGGAGAGAATCTCGAGCCTGCTCCCCGCTGCGGAGCCCGACGTGGGGCTGGACTGGGGCTTGATCTCACCACCCTGAGCCGAAACCAAGAGTCAGATGCTTAACCGGCTGCACCAGGCCGGGGCCACTGGCAGCTTCTTAAAGTAGGACGATGACAGGGTCGGATGCACGGAGTGACTCTTCCTTTCATGAAGGATTTCTCTGTAGGGGGTAAAGCTGTGTAAACTTCTCTCAAGACGAGTCAGGCCTCCAAAATCCTACTGCCTCCCCGACTCAGTCTATGGGTTATTCTAGGTCCTTCGTGTCCTCCCAACAGTCTTCACAGCCTCTCCCCTGGCGCAGATTCCATCTCAAGGATCCCCTTTCTCTGTTCCAGAAGCAGCACCTTGTC
Source organism: Taxidea taxus jeffersonii (assembly GCA_003697995.1). Lineage (NCBI taxonomy): Eukaryota > Metazoa > Chordata > Mammalia > Carnivora > Mustelidae > Taxidea > Taxidea taxus. Next base: position 5,787 of record RCUC01169246.1, on the reverse strand, counting down.
CATTCAAGCACCATCATGGGATTTCGGTAGTTCGGTCCCGTCCTCTGTTCCTGGTCGTCTAGCTTCTGTCTGCGGTGACATCCTCCCCTCAGTCTGGAACCCCTCAAAGTCATCCACGAGGGCTGGAACCCATGGCTTCCAAACTCCTGTTTGTTGTGTCCTCTTCCCACAGAACACGGATGTTCTTAATGGCGTCTAGGATGTGAACCCCTTCCAGGAGGCTTTCTACTTACCGCGCCCAGATCCTCAGACAAATCCCTGTCCGGAGCAGCCACAGCCTTGCAAAGTGTATTCCTTTTTTTTTTTTTTTTAAATATTTTATTTGTCAGAGCGAGTGAGCACAGGCAGACAGAGAGGCAGGCAGAGGCAGAGGGAGAAGCAGGCTCCCTGCTGAGCAAGGAGACCGATGCGGGACTCGAACCCAGGACGCTGGGATCATGACCTGAGCCGAAGGCAGCCGCTTCACCAACTGAGCCACCCAGGCGTCCCCACAAAGTGTATTCCTTAAAGAGCAAGACTTGAACGTGGAGACGACTCCATCCACAGGCTGCAGAGCGTCAGCAGGTGTGAGAACAACCCGAATCTCGTCCATCTCCGTCACAGCTCCTGGGGGAGCCGGTGCGGTGTCAGCGAGCGGTCGTACCTTCCAAGGGACCTTCCTCCTGAGCCGCCGGCCTCAGCAGCGGACTTAAAAGAGCCAGTCGACCGTGCTGCGAACACGCGTGCTGTCGTCCAGGCTTTGGCCACCCACAGAGCATGGGCGGAGCGGAAGGAGCGCGGCTCCTGGTGGCCCTGGGACGTCCCGCGTGGTTCACAAGCATCGGTTCACCTTCAGGCGAGCGGCCGCCCGAGCCCCTGCAAGAGCCCACCTGGCCCTCTGAAGCCGTGAAGCCAGGCGCTGACTTCGCCTCTGCGGCTGCGGCCAAGCCGGCGGCGTCTCGGCCACGAGGCTGTCCCGGCCTCGCCGACAAGCCGCGCTGCTCCGGGCCGCCTTCCTGAGCGGTCGCAGTGCCGTGTGGCCGAGGACGCGCCCTCACCGGGCACTCCTGCGATCCGGGGGCGCTGTCTCCCCCACACCTCACGGCCGCCTCTGCCAGCTCCAGCCTGTCTTCCGCAGCTTCGTCCCCTGCCCCCGCCCGCCCCGCCTTCGCGGAACCGAAGCGCCGAGGGCCTGGCTCTGGGCTGCGCTTCGGGGAAGCGGGTGCTGCGCCTGCCGGACCTTCTGTCCAGACCACGCGAACTTTCTCCGTATGAGCAGGAGGCCTCTTTCCCTTTGTGGCTCCCGCCTTCGCGGGCATGGTCCTTCAACTCACTTCGAGCACTTTTCCTTGCGCCCCCCCTTGGCTAACGGGTGCGAAAGGACAGCTTTGGGCCCATTTTGGCATTTGACGAACCTTCCTCGCTAAGCTTAATCCTTTCCAGATTTGATTTAAAGTGAGACACGGGTGACTCTTCCCTTTCGCGTGGACACTTCGCGGCCCCTGTCGGGGTATTAAGTGTCCTAATTTCGATACTGCTGTGTCTCGGGGGGAGAGGACGGGGGGGCAGTGGGAACATGCCCAGCTTTTCTCAGCAAGTTCACCGTCTCCCACGGGTGCTGTTCCTGGGGCCCCTAGACAGCGCCGGTAGTAACGTCACAGGTCACTAATCTCCATAACAAATAGGAGGAAACTGCTGGAAATACTGGGAGAATTATCAGACTGTGGCACAGACACAGAGCGGGGAGAGCTGTTGGAACAGTGCAGCCTGGAGGTGTGAGGGACCCCGCCGCCGCAGACCTTCCCTTTGCAAGAAACGCAGTCGGGGGAGCACGGGGTCTGCCTCTGCTTTTCCTTCCTGGCTCTCTTCACATCGCCCAGTTAGAGGTTCGCTCCCTTGCTGGCCCCTGGGAGCTCCCTGCAGGCAGGGGACAGCACACACGGTCCGATCCCCGTGGGCCCACAGCGTTCCCGGTGGGAAGACCTCAGGACGCAGCATGTTAAGTACCAACGTGCACCAGGAAGGCCCCATCCTCCCTTCCCGGGTCCTTTCTCCTGAAACAGACGTCCCCCCTTCTGGGGGCAGCCGTTCTGGGAGGGAGACCCGTGTCCCAAGATGAAGTGGGCTCTTGGAGACGGTCGCCCACAGAAACAGCATCAGAACTGTGGGTTTTGCTGTCCAAGCAACGCAGCGATGCTGACTGTAATGAGTCCTGGGGGCTGGCATGCAGGCCACATGGGCCACACTGGGGGCTACCCAGAGTGGTTAGATTCAGGGGCTCTGGCACGGCCGGTCCACGGGCTCCTCAAGGGCAGGCCGCTGCCCAGGACCGAGCCCAGGAGCCGGCAGGTGCGCGCACACGACCGGTTGACGAAAGCCACAAATTCCGTCTTGGGGGTATGGCCATATTAAGCTCCTGAGGCACAGTCTCTACTCATCTTTTTATAACCCCGTGAGGTTGGTGTTCTTGTCCCCATTGTACAGGAGAGGAAACTGAGGCTCATAGAGAGGCCATCTGCCCAATGTTGCGCACACCCAGAGAGAGACCGGAAGCATAAGTCCCTTGAAATATTGACAAAGACCTGGAGTGACAAGGGCTATTTTGGGCGCCAATGAATTAGCATCCTCTCCTTCGAGAACCCCTGTGGCTGCCTCCCAGAGCCCAGGCTCTGTTATCTCTGGCCCCTGCTGCCCTGGCGCCGGCCTGTCTGCTCCTTCGCCACCCCAGCCTCCCGGGGGTTCGGCTCCTCCCGGCAGCCCAGCGTCTGTCCCGGCCTCTCAAACAGGCCGCTCTTCCTCCTCTACTTTCTAAGGCAGGGGTCCCCCCAGCCTCACCTCGGAGCCCTCTTCCTCCCGCTAGACCCCCTCGGGCCAGCCCGTCAGCCCCCTGGCCTCTGGAGCCTGCATGCCCTGCTCAGAGCCCTCCCAGCAGGTCTGGACCCCCCAGCTGCCGCCGGCTGCCTCCGGGTGTCCTTCCCAGAATGCAGGTCCTGCTTTCTGCCGTCGCTGCAGCGCAGCCCCCCTTGCCCTTGGCCCAAGACGGTGAGGCTTCCGGTGCCTGGCGCATACCTTCCTCCACAAAGGCCCCCCCCCCCCCGTCACATTCGTTAGAGGAGGACAGGTTTAAACCTCGCAGTGGAGAAGAGAGTCTGCTTCTAGGTGTCCAGAAGTAACGTGGTGCTCCAGAGAGGATGCGGGAGCGGTGGGGGCTGTGGAGGGGGAGGCCCTCACAGGGAGCCAGCGTAGACCCAGGCACAGCAGCTCACCTGCCTGCTGCTGCTGAAGGCGGAGACCACCGTCTCACAGATGCTGGGAGGGGAGGCCCCAGCTTCAGGTGCTGGGCAGAAGAGGCAGTACAAGATGCGGCAGCCGGGAGTTACTCATGCGGGCACTTCGGGGGTGGGGGGTCATCTCAGGGATGTGGCGGTGAGCTGCTGGAAACCACGTCAGTGTCTGTTCGAGTCTTTAGAGACCGAGGTCGAGGCCTAGTTAAGAAGAGCCTGGATAGGGGCACCTGGGTGGCTCAGTGGGTTAAAGCTTCTGCTTTGGGCTCAGGTCATGATCTCAGGGTCCTGGGATCGAGCCCCGCATCGCATCGGGCTCTCTGCTCAGCAGGGAGCCTGCTTCCTCCTCTCTCTTTGCCTGCTTCTCTGCCTACTTGTGATCTCTGCCTGTCAAATAAATAAATAAAATCTTAAAAAAAAAAAAAAAGAGCCTGGGTAGATTTAACCAAGGAGAGATCTCTGCCAGCTGCTTTAACTTAGATGAAAGCAGAAACACAAAAAGTACACCAGCGTCTCGAGCCGGCCAGGGCCGCACAGTTAGGAAGCAGACATTATCCCCATGAAAATTCCAGGAATTTAAGGCTCAGAAAGGCTGGGTCACCTCCCCAAGGTCACACAGTCAAAAGTAACCCCGTGGGGATGTGAACCCACGTCTCACAGTTTCCAAGTTCATCGTCCTATTCTGTACCTGGAGGCGGTGGCCACCCTGGATGGCTGTCACGCCGGTGTCCCTGATCTGGAACCTTGAAGCTGGTGGGCATGGGTGCTGGGCAGCGGCTCTCAGCCCTAGCTGTTCCCAGAATCACTGGAGCAGCTTTGCAAACACCGATGCTTCGGCGACACCCCAGAAGTTCTGAGGGCGTGGGTCTGCAGTGCAGCCCAGACCCAGGGACCCCTAGAAGCATCAGGTCGGAGACCCACGGTGCCGGGAGCCTGTGCTGTTACATCCCATCTGATCTCAGAGGGAAGCCGAAGAGACGAGTGGCAGGTGGCCGTGCCCAGGTCCTGCAGACGAGCTCAGGCTAAAGCTCAGTGGCTTCTAATGGGGGCTATGGCAACTTGCTTCCTGACATGCAGCTAGACCGAGAGCTCTGTTCTAGAGCAGCCTCATGGACAGGGAGAGCAGCGTCTCCCCAACCAGGAGAACTTTGCTTGAATTTTGCCTGGATGTTCAAAGTCACTTCACTCTCCCACAGACCTGGAGGAGGGCATGGAGCCTGCCTCAACCACAGGACCCCAAACAAGACCAGGGGATCCTAGAAGAGAGCAGTGGCCTCCCCTCCCTGACAGTATCCAAGGCTGGGCTGGAGCGGGCAGCCTGCAGTTTACTGATAACGCTCCTTCTAGGCCCGTTTCTGGTATGGGGCAGGGCAGGCGACAGCCCAGGTGGGTGGGAGACCTGTGCCTGCAGCCTCCCAGGCAGGGCCCAGCTCCAGTGCCAACCCTCACTCTCAATGTGCACATCACTGAGCCCTCCAGCTGGGTCCAGCCTCAGTGGTTCTGAAGGTTTTCCTCCTATAGGACAGAAGAGGCCGGTGCCCACTCTTGGGAGGTCTGGACACGGGGCTACTCACCCCTGAAGCTCGTCACTGCCCACACATGCCGGTGGTCACTGCTTACCTATGGGGGGCTTGGGGGTGATCCCAGGTGTGCAAAGAGGGGAGGCCCTGGTCCACAGCTGGGGCAGGCAGAGCACCACAGCGCGCATCTGGAAGGGCTTATGCTCCCGGCAGCCTCGAAGATGCCCGGGGGGTCGCCAGCAGCGGCATGGGCCCGGGAACCGTGGTCCCGCCATGGCCGCGGACCCCTGCCCACCCCAAACCCCTCAAAGGTGCAGCCATGCGCCGCAGGCCTCCCCACGCCCGCAGCCGGCCGTGACCGCACAGAGGGCGGCCACACCCCCGGGCGCGTCCGCCACTCGCCCAGTCCCACCCCTCGGGGCAGGGTTTCCGCCCGCCCCACCCCTCGGGCCCGCCGGTCCTCGGGCCAGGGGGACCCACGGACCCACGGAAGGGCAAGGCGGCGGCCCCTGGGCGGCGGGACGGTCGTCGGAGGGCGGCACCCGCGCCGAAGCCCCCTTCCCAGCCCCCCGACATGGCCCGGGGCGGCGGTCAGAGCTGGAGTTCCGGGGAGTCTGACGGGCAGGGGGAGGAGCGGGCGGCAGAGGAGACCGGGTGAGCCGGCGGGGTCGCGTCAGGCCCCGCGTCAGGGGCGGGGGGCGGCGGGCGGTGGGGGCCGGGCGAGCCGGGGGCGGGGACAGAGGACCAGGTGAGTCGGCCATCGGGGTCCGGGGTCGGCGGCCAGGCAAGTCGGGGTTTGGGGTCCGCAGCCAGGCGCGTCGCCGTCGCCGGTCTGGGGTCGGGGGTCCGGGTCTAGGGCTCTCAAGGTCGGGGCTCCGCAACCAGGCGAGGCGGCCTTCAGGGTCCAGGATCGGGGGTCCGGAATCAGGGTCTGGGGGTCGGGGATCCGCAGCCAGGCGCGTCGCCGTCGGGGTCCGGGGTCGGGGTCTGGAGGGCGGGGGTCC
>RCUC01169244.1:0-48197 GCA_003697995.1 Taxidea taxus jeffersonii | reverse complement strand
GACTCTTTGACAAATATTTATTTTGTGCCTGCTGTATGCCAGGCACATTTTCCTACTGAGCTCCATTTGCTGCCAACTGTGGGGCTGAACGCAGTGCCTCGGTCCCTGGTGGTAGACTTAGCACTCTCTCTCATAGGAGCTTCCCTTGGAGGTTTCCTTGGCTCCCGGGCCTGGCAAATGCAAAATGTTCTGGGGAAATGAGCAGTTTAATTAATGCTGTCAGCTCGGATCTCCCATGCCTGAGCTAATCCCCTGGGAGATCCTTCACACCACCTAGCAGGATCTGGGGTGGGGTGGGGGAGGGAAGGATGAGCACTTAATTCTAGACATTGTCTGATGGAGATCATATACCTGTCATGTGGTTCATTGTTACTATGGTTACTGGGATGACAGCAACTGCAGTGACCTTCATTTCTACCAGGAAGAGGGACCCCAGCCCAAAACAAACTGCTTGTCTTTTGCCTTTTTCACACACAGTGAACCGATGGCAGGGCTAGGATAGACCTCAGGAGATTTGAAACCCAGTTACCAGAACTCTGTGTCTCCTATGCTCCCTCTCATCAAACATGCAGACTCTGGCTTCTTGGTTACTGATATCCAGGCAGTAGCCTTTCATGACAACTTTCTTTCTTTTTTTTTTTTAAAGATTTTATTTATTTATTTGACAGACAGAGATCACAAGTAGGCAGAGAGGCAGAGAGAGAGAGGAGGAAGCAGGCTATCCGCAGAGCAGAGAGCCCGATATGGGGCTCGATCCCAGGACCCTGGGATCATGACCCAAGCCGAAGGCAGCGGCTTTAACCCACTGAGCCACCCAGGCGCCCCTCATGACGACTTTCTAAGGAAAGGCATGAGTGGATTCCTTTGAAAAATGGGACCATCTCTATTGAGAAAGAGGGATGACCGAGTCAGCGGAGTGGAGCAGTTGGGACAGTCTAAGGAGGAGGCCTGCAATTGGTTAGAATTCCTGGGGCCCCCAGACTGCCAAGAACAGAACAAGTTGCTTGGAGGAGCTTTTGGAAGGCTGAGAGGTAGATCTTAGAAGGTTTCCTAGCCTCTGGATAAAATGTCACCATCGTTATTTGGACCGATATTTTACTCGTTGAATGCTTAAATATTCTGAGCATCCAGTCAGAATTTCTAAGGTATTAAAATGCTTTTATCTGGGGAAAAGGATTTTAAATATAGGAGGTTCTCTTATCTACAAACATTTGTCATACCCGCATATAGTACTAGGCAGGAGGGAGGAAAATAAACAAGCAGAACCAGCAAATTTTTAACACTGGAAGGATATCAGACATCATCTTGTGGGATCCTTTCATTTAACCACTAGGAAAACTGAGGCTCAAAGAGCTTGTGGCTTGCCAAAGGGCAGAAGGAGTTAATGACAATGCTGAGGTCTTTTAGGTCAGGGTAGAGGCAGTCCTGCAATAGTTAGAAGTAACCCCCAAACCTCAGGGATTATCACAATAAAAGTACACCTTGCTCCTATCATAGTTCAAGGAAGTTCAGGTGTCTCCAATCAGTGACTCAGGCTGGGCTCCTGCTTCCTGCTGCCATGCAGATGGAGAAAAGAGAGAGCCCTGAAGACCACTTGTGCCATTTCGGAGGCCATGGCTGGAAACAGTATATTTGGTTCTCACCCTACTGCACTGGCCAGGATTTGGTGACACGACAAAGCCAACAACAGAAGAGACTGGGTGGGAAGGAAACTGGAGTAATAGTAGTCCCTCCCCCAGATCCCAAAGTTTTAGATTCCTGTCTAGTGCCTGTTTCTGTAACTTTTTCATTAATCCAACAAATGTTTTGAGCTTCTACCATGTACCAGGTCCTGTGCTGGCCGATGGGGCAACGATAGTGAGGGAAATCATTCATCACACAAATATATGTGAAATTAGAGCTGTGATACGAGCTCAGAAGGACAGGTTCAAGGTTGATATTTGACTGGTTCTGAGACAACAAGGAAGCCTTCCCAGAGGAAGTATCAATGGGACTGAGGTCTAAAAGAGTCAAGTTAACTCAGCAAAGAAGGAGGAGTGTTCCAGGGAGAGAAGCAGGCTGCGCAAGGACCCCATGGTGGAATCGCACAGTGGCGTGGGGCCGCAGTATGCTGGTCAACCAGCTCTCTGGGGGAAATTTTGATTTTCAGCATTTGTTGGTTTCTCTGGTATAAATAGTCCCACTACGGTGAATTTCCAGGTACCACAATATTCCTGAATATTTCCCGGTTGGCTTTGGGAGTGCTAGGAGCCAGCTCCAGTGCACAGCTGGGAGAAAGTCTGAGAGATGAGCCTGAAGGCAGAAGCAGGGGCCAGACATCAGGGCTGGTAGACCATACTGGAAGGCCACTGAGTGTTTTTAGGTAGAGGAGCATGATATGATCAGATCTGTGTTTTGAAAAGATCCCTCTAGCTGCAGTATTGAGAACAGATCAAAGAGACACCACGTGGATGCACGTGGGCCAGAGAAATTGCCAGAATAGGCACCCAGGAGAGGGATGCTAAGCTTCTCTAGGACATGCGTCATCATGCAATGGGTTGACATTGTTGATGGCATGAGAGAGGCCAGTATGGAGGGCAAGTCCCTTTCTCTGCTGGTCCCACTCTTCAGCTCTGTGTGGTTACACTCTCAATTTGGTGACTGTGGTTTTCCATGCTAGATCACTGCTAACTGGAGGCTCCCCAGTCCTGGGACCTGTCAAAGGCTGGCAGCTGGGTGAGAAAGTGAGGGGCTCAGTCAGGGCTCAGGAGTGGAGCGTACCCTCAGGACTCCCGCTCTGGCTCTGAGCAATTCTGGGGCCACATCTTAAGGCAGAAGAGAGAAAGGAGTTAGGTCTGAGATCCCCTGATACAAAAATCCAAGTCTGTAAAAGGTAGAAAAATATTCTAGAGCAAATGGCAGTACCTTTACTGACCACGGCTAGTGACCACCTGCCCAACAGGTCATTTCCAACAACCCAGTGTGCGTTCACACCCCTGATACCATCTCATTACAAGATGAAGTGACACATTCTAATTCTCAGAGTGTCTCAATCCTACCCGATCTTTCTTGGACTTAGCCTAAAGGCTCCCTTTCCCTCCATGTTTCTAGAATAGACAAAGTTTATGGGACTAAAAAGTTTCGCCTCTCTGGTTGGGAGGAAATACAGCATTTATGCAGTACTTGACTTGGGGCGGGGGCATAGATCCCTCTGAGAATCTAATGAGAACTACTTCTTTTCTTTTTTTTTTTTTTTCAGGAAAATGCTTGGGGGCACCTGTGTGGTTCAGTTGGTTAAGCGTCTGACTCTTGGTTTCCGCTCAGGTCGGGATCTCAGTGTTGTGAGATCGAGCCCTGGGTAGTGCTCCCCATTGGGTGTGGAACCTGCTTGAGATTCTCTCTCTCCCTCTCCCTCTGCTCCCCTTCCCCTCTGCTCTTACCCCACTGCCACTGCTTACACTCTCCCTCCTTAAAAAAAAATAATAGGGGCACCTGGGTGGCTCAGTGGGTTAAAGCCTCTGCCTTCAGCTCAGGTCACAGTCTCAGGAGACTGGGATCTGCCCCCGCATCGGGCTCTCTGCTCAGCAGGGAGCCTGCTTGCCCTTCTCTCTCTGCCTGCCTCTCTGCCTACTTGTGATCTCTCACTGTCAAAATAAATAAATAAAATCAATCTTTAAAAAAACAATAATAATAAAGAAAAATGTTTGAATGCAGTATTTTTGAAATTTTGTATGTAAGCTTAACTTGTTCAAGGGCCTTCTAGAAGTTCATGGGCCCCAGATGGGTAGTTTTTTGTGTGACTGAAAAAAGAGCAGATCTGTAACCAGAAGAAATAGGCTCCAATCCCTTGTCTTTATGTGCACTAGGCTTCATAATCCATTGATGAGTAACCTTAATTGTTTTGAGCCTCAATTTCCTTACCTGTCAAATGAGGATGATCACCTCTACTTAGTGCTGTATAATAGAGGATGCTCAACTAATGTTAATTTAAGTATTAAAACAATCATTTGCATCCTTTAATTTCTTAATTAAGCCACTTAGCCTAGTAGAAGAGCGCGTATTGAAGTCCCACAGGTCCATGTTGTTCTAGTTCTTTCGCTCATTAGCTGAGAGACCCTAGGTAGATGAGTAGCTTAACCTGCTCCAGTCTTCGTTTCTTCATGTATAAAGACCGAGGAATACTGTTGGCAAAGTGGCTGCAATTATTCCCGCGCCTGGGTGCATATCCCTTTGCAGTATGACTTTGCAAAAAGGTGGCGGTCTACTGCTTCACTCCTTAATCTGGGCTAGCCTCGTGGCTTGATCTGGCTGAGAGACATTAGTGGAAATGACATGATGCCATGTCTAAGTCTCGCCTGAAGAGACTCGGAGGCTTCCAGTCTGTGTCATGGGACCCCTGCCCAGCCCCTGTGTGGAGAAGTTCAGGCTAGTCTGCTGGAGGGTGAGAAACCCAGGGAGTGGCCCCAGTGTCTCAGTCGCCCCAGCCTGCCGCTGACCAATTCCCGAGAGCAAAACTCATTAAGGACGCATGACAGTGGCCAACTGAATCTAGAAGAATGACCCAGTTGAGACCCCAAGTAGTGCCAACCCCAGGATTATAAAATAAGTTAAAATTGGGTTTTTTTAAATGTTTGTTACACATCAAGGTTACCAGATTCGAAGGCTAAATGATATCTAGCCCTCTCAAGGTTACTGTTAGGGTACGTGAGGCACCTCGCACAGGGCCTGGTACACAGGCAATGGCTGTGATGATTATTCCCAGATCCCCCAGGCAGCCTCCTGACCAAATACTTCCAGTAATGCTCAGCGGATGCACGGCTCATTGGTATTGTGTAAGAATCAATCTGGGGTGTGGGGGGGAGCCTGGGTGGCTCAGTTGTTGAGTGGCTGTCTTTGGCTCAGGTCATGATCCTAGGATTAAACCCCGAATGGGGCTCCCTACTCAGCTGGAAGCTTGCTTCTTCCTCTCCCACCCCCCCTGCTTGTGTTCCCTCTCTCACTGTGTCTCTCTCTGTCAAATAAATAAATAAAATCTTTAAAAAAAATCAATTGGAGGGGGCGGCTGGCACCTGGGTGGCTCAGTCAGTTAAGTGTCTATCTTCAGCTCAGCTCATCATCCTGGGGTCCTGGGCCATGCCTGGGGTTCCCTGCTCAGAGGGGAGTCTGCTTCTCCCTCCCCCTGCTTTTGCACTCTTGTTCTTTCTTTGTTTCTCTCTATATATCCCTCTCAAATAAATAAATAAAATATTTTTTAAAAAGAATCAATCTTGGGGACTGCAACACTTGAGAAGGGTACAAGATAGCTCTCTGACTCAACCACTCAACCAACTTTCCCAACTGGCCCAGGCTCTCTCCACTCCTTCTGAAGCTCTTGTTGCTGGAGGAAGCTTCTCTCCTTGACCTCAGCCTTCCCTCCCCTTCCAACTGAGTTGTATACTCATTTAGTGTTAGGTGGGCTTGTCTCCAAATCTGGGTTTTTTTTTGAGGATTTACCTATTTATTTGAGAAAAAGAGGGGAGGGGAGAGGTGGGAAGGACAGAGAGAGGGGGAGAGAGAATCTCAAGCAGACTCTTTGCTGAGCACAGAGCCAAGGTGGGACTTGATCTCATGACCCTGAGATCATGACTTGAACCAAAACTGAGTCAGATGCTTAACAGACTGTGCCACTCAGGTGTCCCTGTCTCCAAAATTTTTTTTTATGCCAGTTGATCTCCTTATTGAATGATGTACTTTAATTAATATGTCAACTAATGAAATAGAAGTGTGAAAGAGAGTTAGTTCTATGAAAACTAAGGTGAGTACTTTGGAAAGACCCATAAAGGTAAGTTTCCGTTAGAACTTCTATTGAAATAGGTATGGGCAAGTTATCTGGGAAAGGTTGGGAAAATCATAAAAGTCTAGGATTTTGCCATTAGGCTACTGGGCAAGTTTTTCTAAGTTCTTTCTCCACTGTAAAGAAGGCAAGACTGTATATCACAGACCATGCATCTCAGCGTGTACAACAGGAAATGGTATTAACATTTACAAAGAGCTTCCTACATGTCAGGCATGGCTCTGGGCATGTTATCTGATCTAATGTATATAATAACCCTTAAGAAAGAAGGCACAGAGCTCTCTAATCAGCAAGAGGTGTGCAAAAATAATGAAAAAACGACAATCTGGATAAAAAGAAAATGCTTAGGGTGTATGTGTCACATTTAACTTTTTATTGAAGTGTAACTAGAGGGCAGTAAGTGCATAGATCATAACTTTTTTTAAACAATTTTATTTGTTTATTTGAGAGAGATCATATGCACATGCCTGAGTGGGGAGAGGGGCAGGGGAGAGGGACAAGCAGACTCCCCGCTGAGCAGGCAGCCCAATGCCCGGTTGGATCCCAGGATCCAGAATCATGACCTGCTCCGAAGTCAGTCGCTTAAGGGACTGAGCCACCCAGGCACCCCCACAGATCATAACTTAGTGGATTTTTACAAAGTGAACACACCTGTCTATCCAGCACCCAGATCAAGAAACAACATAGTCACATCCCAGGGCATTGTTTGCTAGGATTCCCCATTTTAATCAGAATTTGCAGATGGGCTGCAGGGAGCAGTCCTGGTTCCCACGCTGTCGGACTTAAGCAAGCTTCCCTGGGTATCCTCCCACAGGGCTGGGCAGAGGACCGCTGCCTGCTGCCCCACGATCGGGAGGATGCTGCCACCTAGAGGAGGTAGGGGGAAATGGACATTCCCCTCCAGGTTTTTACTCCACGAACTTCCCTAAGAGGCCTTCTCTGCCCACCTTATCTACAACGACCGGCTCTCTGCCCTTTATCTCATCCTTCCCTGTTCCCCCTTTCTGCCTTACTTTTCACATTATTTAATAGTCCATATAAGCTTCCTTGTTTGCCGTTTGTCTTGTTGATGACCTGAGTCTCCCAGAGACATGGATCTGTGTCATCCTTTGATGATTCCCCAGGCCTAGAATAGTGCCCGGCACATATTAGTGCCTCAAGAAGTGTGTTGAGTGGACAGACAGGAACCCTGTCCCTGTCCCACGGCCCTGTCCAGGGAGCCTTGACCCAAGCAACCCCTGAGGCTTATGCTGCACCCCCATGTACAAGTCCTTTGCAAGTTCTTGTCATCTCCCCCCACCCAAGGCGGGGCCTGGAAACCCCTGGCACTATGTAAACTGTTTCAGGGCTGGGGAGAGTGGGAGGAGCCTTGGCCAGGACCCCCACATGCCCGGATCTCTGTTATGACAGAGGAGTGGCCAGATGAGCTGGACAGTAGTGCTGGGTAGTGGTCGAGGCAGACAGCCGTGGCACCGGTCTACCCTGAGGGAATCCAGTTTCTACCCCAGGGATCCAGCTTGGTGGCCTCGGGCAAAGCACTTTATCTTGTGAGGCCCACTGACATGACATCTGTAAATGGAGAGAATGAACTAATAATAATGACACATGTCTGGCCTGGGCTTAAAGCTGGACTGTTGGAAATTCTTGGCATTATATTGAAATGTGAGGACAGGCAGCGAAACTAGAGGTCATATGGTCTGGAAGAAACACTGGTCACTGCCTTTGTTGAAAAACATCCCACCTTTTCCCCTAGTTGTATGTGGAACTTCAACTTGTACACAAAGACAAGCAGTTCAGCTGGACAGGCGGGAGATATCACATGGCCAGGCCCCCCTCTCCCCACCATACACACCAGGCACCCATAGAAACTTCAAGGCCATTCCAAAACACCTATAAGGACTCCGATGATAGTGGACACCCTCAATTTACAGTTGGGAACATCAAGTCCAGAGAGGAGGAGGACCTTGCCTGGACCACACCTGTTGTAGCTAAGCTGGGCCGGGTTCCCAGGCTTTCTGACTGCACGACCAGGGTTCTCTGCTAGCCTCCCACCAAACTTCTCACCGGTTTTTCTTGGATGGCCCGTGAAGAGCCCAAGGGGGTAGGGTGGGGTCTCATGAGGGATGATCTCCTTTCCCCTCACTTAAATTGTGGTGTGTTTCAAGGAGAAGCCCGAGGAATGAGGGAGGTTTTTGGAAAAGATTTAATGTCATGTTTGGAGAAGAAATCTCAGAAACAAAATCAGGTTGGTGAATTTGAGAAGCTCTGTAGGCAAAGCCGGGGTTAATCTGGAGCCACGGAGCAAAGAGGACAGAGGTTTGAGAATTATTATGAAAACAGATTAATCAGTGAAAAGGACTTTGTAGATGGCAAAGCGCTAAGTAATTGACAAGGTATTTATTGTGATCAATATCATCTTTACCCTTTATGTTCATCAACAGGCCTGGAAGTGGCTCTAACTGGCAGGAGAAGAATTAATGCCTGGATAAAAATTACATAATGTCCGTTTCTGGGCCCCACGTGTAGAGAGGCTGATCCTGGGTCCCCGATGGGCCTGGTCTGGATGTGCAGTGAGATCCGCATCTCCCAAACTGCTCGTAAGTAAAATCCTCTCCTTCCTTTGCTCCAGTTCTGTGCTGGAGTTGAGAGTAACTCACTGATTGCTTGTAACACTGTTTACATCCCAGGTCTCACTCTCCGAATCTGAAGGGTTCATAATGAACAAAAGTACCTCAGAAACCAATGAAGGTCATGTTCCCTCTTCTCTATAGCCACAGTGGGGGCAAGATCTTTCTTTGGCAAATAATCTCATTTGATACGATGCAAAATTGAGATCGTTCGTGAGGCTGTCCATTGTGGTTTCTATGCAATGCAGAGACTGGTGGGATGCGGCTGATAATCTCCAAAAACGACCACCAATCCCTTTCTTCCCCAGAAATGGGTAAATGTGTGCCAACCCCACACGTAGAAGTGGAGTCATTTCCCTCACCTTTGAAGCGGGCTGGCCTTGGTGATGTGCTGCACGACAGAAGGCCCAGAAGGGAAGCGCTGAGACCCAGGACTAACCCTCCCCTCTTCAGCTGGCGCCTCTTGGAGCACTCACTGGTCATGAGCTTCCAAATGCTGGGAAAGCCAAGTACATGGAGAGGCCAGGAGACTTTCGAGACTGCCACCATGTCCTTTGGAAAGAACCTTTCAAAGAGAAACTGGCAGTTTGAGCCCAGCCATTTCTCTGGTGATAATGCTGTACTGGGCATCTCTATAGTTGCCAAGAGCATTAAGACTTAGAAGATGCTCTGTCAAGGGGTACCTGGGTGGCTCGGTCATGAAGCATCTGCCTTTGGCTCCGGCTGTGCTCCCAGGGTCCTGGGATCAAGCCCTGCATCGGGCTCCCTGTTTGGCTGGAAGCCTGCTTCTCCCTCTCCCACTCCCTCTGCTTATGTTCTTGCTCTTGCTGTCTCTCTCTCTCTCTCTCTCTCTCAAATAAATAAATAAAATCTTTAAAAAAAAAAAAAAGATGCCCTGTCAAAACAGGACAGGACTATGGGGCTTTCTTCTCCTCCCACATATATAATGGGAACAAAATAAAAGCCCATGATTCTGCTAGATTTCTTATTTTCATAAATAAGTGAAGAGTCTTTTGTCATTTAAATTCATAAGGGAACTATGCATTTGCCAACAGACTCAGGTGACACCAGTGTGGATAGTCCAGGGACTCTAACTGGAGAAACGTCACTACCTTGGCTGTGCCTCGGGGCCAGTGCAGGGCCTTGAGTTCATTTCATTGTCTCCCTGCATGTCACCAACTCTCTAATTACAGCTTTGCACACTGCCGCCGGAGCTGCCAGCCTCTCTCTCCAGCCTTTTTCGACCCGCCCCTAAGGAAAGTCACCTGGGTGCGGGAGAGACTCAAGGACCAGATCCCCCCCCACCCCGCCCTGGCCTGCTGCTACCAATGCCCTTGGCTCAGTTCCGGGCAGCTCACCATGCTCTCCATCCACAGCTACCTGCTGAACTCAGAGTTTGAATGAGCCCTGTCCCTGTGGGTCAGTCTCACTGTAGGATCTCAGGCAAAGTCACTTCCTCTCTCTGAGTCCCCACTTGCCTTAATCAACCCCATGGGGCTTTTTTTTTGGAAAAACTAAGAAACATAGTATTTTATTTTATAATTAGACAACTATAATTATTCCATCACGAGACATACGCATCTGTTGGGCACTGAACAATTGCTTAATCCTCATTTTGACACCATAATGAGGTATAATTGATAGATAAAAACCCTGCTCGGATTTAATGGACTCTTGCAAGGATTAAATGATTTAACACAAGTAAAGGTCAGTCACTGCATGCAAAGAGGCTTGCGAATACTAGCTGTTAATGACTGTTGTCATTATTACTATGAATCAACATTTCTCCAACTCCCCCCCCCTTACCTAGTATGGGCCTGAAGGACCTGAAGGAATAGCAGCAAACATGCATTTTCTTGGACACCTTTATAGTTTTACCAGAAAAAAGTAATGTGATTTTGCATTCTCACGCACCATAGACTTTTATTAGCCCTGAAATACAGTGTTCGGAATTGCACCAGGAGGAGAAATAAAAGTTGGCCCTGAGTTTCTTCTGGGGCTTCTGTCAGGGCCGGCCCAGGCCCCTAATTTGCAAAGCTCACCTTTGAATTGTAAGCCTCTCGCTACCACCCTCCCCTGCTTTCCTACCCACGAGGTCCTTATTGGCTCTTGGTGTCCTGGGACTGCGACTCAGGCAAACCCCCACCCGCCGCTGTTTACAGAGCGCACGGAGATCTCGAGGCCAGCATGGAGTCAGACTGCCGGGGTTCAAATCTCAGAGGCTCCACTTCGGAGCTGTGGCTTGTTGCTTCCAATTTCCTTCTGTCTCAGTCTCCTCATGTGTAAAATGCAAGGAGGATGGTTAATATTGGGGTTGTCATGTCATAAGGAATACATTAGGCTATCCTCTGCTTGGTGAGCCTCAGGCTCAAAGTATTGTTAGGGGAGTGTGTGTGTGTGTGTGTGTGTGTGTGTGTGTGTTTCTTCCCAATTCACTGCTTCTCCACTGGAAACAATTTTGCCCTCCGGGGGACATTTGGTGGTGGTTGGAGACTTTTTTTTTAGTGGTCACAGTTGGGAGAAGAGGAGTTGTTATTGGCATCTAACTGGTAAAGGGGGATGGAAATGAACATCCCACAAAGCACGGGACATCCCCCCTCTCCAACCAAGGTTATGTGCCCAATGAGCAGAAGGGCCAAAGGTGAGGAACCCTGTCCTGGTTAGAATCTAAGCCTCACGTGGGCTGGGGCGGCTTCTTGTGTTCAATGTTGGATCCCAACACCATAGCTGTTTCCCTGCCTGAGGAATCTCCAAACTCAGGAGAGAGGATCCCCAGGCTGGGTGAGGGGTTGAGGGGTAGGTGAGGGTGAGTCCTTGGATGCTGGGTCTCTCTGGGGGCTGGATATTGGGTGGAAGGTTCATGCTAGGCTGGCTTTGCAAAGCATTTGTGGCAAATCATCTGGACTCTGCTGATTCTAGCACATCCCTCTTTCTTTCTTTCTTTTTTTTTTCTTTTTTGGATAGTGATTACTTCCTGCCCTGGGAAGTGCTACTTCCCAGCATTTCTGCAATTCTAAGATGAAAAGAATCCACATCAGCAAATTCCAGCAAACCCCCCCCCCCCAAAATCTGGCCCAGCAACCCTTTCTTGGATCCACGCCAGCAGAGAGCCTGAGTCCTCCCAGCCCAACTTTTCCCTGTTGGGGGAGAACATTCGCTGTTCCTTCCCACAGGGCAGTAAACCCCAGCACATGGGAAAGGTGCAAGGCAGGGAGGAGGGGTGCTGTCCTTGGAAACCGCACCTTCACGACCCTCCTGACCAGTCCGCAGTGCAGTGGCTGATGGAGAGGCTAAGCAGGGCCCGGAGCTAAGGGACTTCCCCGCTGCCAATGGGATCTCACTCAGGCTTTTTCGGGGTGCAGGTCTGAGCCGGGACTTCCGGGCTTTGGGAAATGCCGTATAAGCGTGGACATCAAGATGCGCACTCATTGAATGCGATGAGCTAAATTTCATTTTATTGATCAGAAGAAAAGGAAACGGAGGTTAGGCTACGTGCTATCTGAACTTCAGATAAATGCTCTTCTCTATAAGAGATTAATTTAAAGGATTCTTCGAAGGTGCAAAAAACAGAGTGTGGAAAAACCAGGAGACTGGAGTCATTAGGGTTGGGTTTTTTTTTGTTTTTTGTTTTTTTGTTTGTTTTTTAACAGCACGTTTTTATTTGAAGCCGCATAGATGGATGCCTTGCTCAGAGGAGGGAATTAAGCACCCTTGATGTTCCCACCTTCCTTCCTCACCTCTGAATACTATTCTTATTTACTCCGTCCAAGTTTATAGCATTGACATTGTGTTCTGACACCACAAAGCCTTTTGTGACAAGCTGTTCACGGAATTGCTCGCCCTTTGTTCCCACCGGACTACAGTCCCCAGAGTCCTCCGCGATCACCCGCGCCTGCGCTCCAGACAATGGCCCCAAGAGCTGGGGAGCTGTGTACCCCCATTGCTGGCCCGGCCGGTGAAAACCTCAGTGTGTGATGCTGTGCTTTTTCCCGTCCCACTGCTTGGGTGCATGAAAACCCAGTGCCCCTGAATACTGCGGGGCCCCAGGATGACAGACACCTGGACCCTGACTTAGCAATCAGAGGAGAGCCACCTGCCAACCAAGAAACAACGATTTTAGAGCTTATATGATCCAGAAATAAACGTGCGTCATGTTTGAGCCCTTATATATTTTGGCTGTGCTTCTTCAGGTAATTAACGTGACCTTAACCAGTAACTTTGTTCCCCTAAATGGACACCATAATGACTGCAGTTTTTCTGATTCTGTGGGATTTTTTGTTTTGTTTTGATTGGTTGGTTTTTTATCCACAAGGGGATTCTTTCAGAAAAGCCTGTAATAATAACGGTTAGGATTTACTGAGCTCTTACTATGGAACAGACACTGCAATAATCACTTTACATGTATTAGTCCACATAAGTTTTGCAGCAATCCTATGATGTATTAATGTCATCCCCATTATACAGATAAGTAAGTTGAGGCACAAAAAGGTTATGTAGGATCATAGAGCTGGTAAGTTCTAGAACTGGATTTCACAAGTTTTGGCAGTCTGGCTCTGAGCTCGTTTTCCTGCATCTATTAATAAACATTTCAGGGGTTTATATTCCTAAAGTTTTTGTATGGTTTATTGCCTTAGTACTGTATATTGATTTCTTGTAATAGCCTTTTACGTGGTACCAAAGTCTCAGGATATATAGAACCTCTCCAATCCCTGTTTTTCCAGTATCTTCCTCTTGGGATCTTACATCTCCTTCTTCTCAACCAAATTAATTGTTCTCCCGGCCTCCTGATGTCTCTGGAATCTTGGAACTTCCTTTCATTAATCTCATGGGTCGGGCACCAAGTTTCCACCTTTCTCAAGATCAAGAAAGTGGACTCGATTTACTGGAGCACATTCTCAAGTAACTGTCTCAGAAAAATTCGTGTGTGGGAGACAATGGTCTGAGTTCTGGTAAGTCCGAAAATGACTTTTCTCCTTCCTTCAGACTCAATTAAACTCTCTTGACCACTTGGACATGGAATTCCCGATTGAAAGTCATGTTCTCTCACCATTTGAAAGGCTTGCTCCATTTTCCTCTAGTGTTCTAGTTGCATCTTTTGATGCCAGCCTGAATTCCACTGATAGCAACTTTTTGTGTGTTTGTTTCTCTCTAGAAGTTTTCAGGATCTACTCTTTATACTTGGTGCTTAGAAATTTCACCGTGACATGTATCGGTCTCTTTCCACTCACTCCTTGGGCATTCTGTGGATGCTAATCTCAATGTCAATGTAAAGAGTTGTTATCTTAGCCCTGGGGATTGCTTTTGTGCTCCTCACTTTTCCAACTTTCTTTCTGGAACTTTTGTCAGTCAGATGTTCTAGCTCCTTGATCAACCTTTCGTGTCTGTTAATTTTCTCATATTTTCCATCTTTGTTGTTTTGTTGTTGTTGTTCTATCTTCCGGAAGATTTTCTTGACTTTGTATTTCAAACCTGTCATTGAATTTTTAATTTTGGCAATTCTTCTTTTACCTTTCAAATGCTCTTTGTTATTCCATCTTCACAGCAATTCTTGGTTTTCCTGGTTGTGACATATTCTCAAAGCTTTTTGCAGTTTTGAAAACCATCCATCCCCTGAATGAGTTCCACTTCTTTAGAGTCAGTTTTACCACTGATTTTGCACTTTTTTCCCCCTTGTTACAGATTTTCCTCTTCTTCCCTGAGGTTTTACTCATTTTTTTTTAAAGATGAAGCAATAAAAAGCTGATGGGGAGCTATATGCATAATTTATTGGCTGGTGACCCTGTCTCAACTGTCATGGGTCAAGGAGCTAGTCTTTCCACTGGGAGGCTCCAGAATGCTAGGTTGCAGAGCCCACCAATCTCATGAGTGGCCACAGCACAGACCTGGGCCGTCAGTTTATTCCACCCCCTGCCACAGTGATTGGTTCAATGAGACGTGGTTCTGGGGCTTCCATTGGGACCCAAGGGGAAAAGAAGCTCCTTATCCTAGGATAGATAGCTGTAACTATAATGCAGATCTCTATTTGACAGAGACCACCATGTACAGGGAGTCCACCTGGGATACATGCCCGCAGGGGAAGGAAGAATCCAGAGATGGAGAGAAACACTAATCCTGCATTCAGCTATGTCTGAGGTGAGCCCAATCTTTGATGGCATGAGCCACTACATTTTCTTTTCCTTATCTTATCCAGTTTGAAAAAAAAATTCTGTTACTTGCAACCAAAGGCATATAGCAAAATAACAAATAACAAAACTAACCAATTACCTACTGACCTTTGGCAAATCCCTCCACCTTTTAAAACTCAGTCTCCTCCTCTGGATAAGGAAGGTGATGACTGCTGCATCCCTCAAGGACACAGGTGAGGGCCAAGTGAAAGGCCGAATGGGACGATCCCGTTAAAAACCGTAAAATGCTATAAAATGTAAGCAATTAATATTGTAATGGTTCATCCCTTTATTTGAACACTTTGTTGGGATCAGGTTTTTCTTTCTCTTTTTTTCTAAGCCAAAGAAGTGCTAAATTTTTGTTTCTTTGGGAAACAAAAATGAGCCAAACCTCACTACACTAACTTGGGCCTTCTGGCTCCCACTGGCAGAAGGAAGGCTTAGGTTTGCAGAACTTGGCAGAAGTCTCCTCTAGGTGAGAGATGGAACACGTGACTTTCTTACTTAATGTTTGTATAGTGCTTTGGACCCATGAAAGGCCATGGAGTCTCTGAGATTAATCGCTATTGATGCTTAGTGAACCATAAAACCCCAATTTCCTGCCTGCACCCCCAGCCATAAAATAACAGTTTCCCTGCAGTCTATAAACACCCCTTGGTCACCAGGCCCATGCCCCTGATGCCTGTGGGGCTGGTTAGTGAGCGTAAAGCGAGGCCTTCTGGAGAGCATTTCCCTCCTCTCTCTTTTCCCTCACCGGCTCCTCTGACTTGCTCCCCAATTGTAGGGTGGGAGGGGAGCTCTCCTTAGATTCAGTCTATCAGGCTGACCAGAAGGCCCTAATCACTTCCCCATGGGCAGGCCGGACTGGGGTTCGTTCTTTCTTTCTTTTCTTTTCTTTCTTTTCTTCCTTTCCTCCTTCCCTCCTTCCCTCCTTTCTTATGACTTTCTTACTGAGGCATAATTACATACAGAAAAACTCAAAATTCGCCCCCTTTTGTGTCCACTTCTATCTATATGTTTTGATGAAGACATGAAATTGTGTGGCCATGATCACAATCAAGGTTAGGAACACTTCTATCGGGGTGCCTTGTGGCTCAGTGGATTAAGCATCCAACTCTTGATCTCAGCTCACATCTTGATCTCAGGGTCAGGCCTTGAAAAAAAAAAAACATCCCCATCACCCCCAAATGTCTCCCCACTTCCCTTGTCATCAACCCCTCCCCCAGCCCTGGTCTATTTGCAGTCCCTACAGTTTTGCCTTCCCCGGGATGTTATATGAATGGAATCACGCAGAATGAAGCCCTGTGCATCTGGCTTCTTTCAGTCAGCAAAGTACACTGGAGATGAGCCCATGTCATCACATTCAGCCGTCTGTTGTGTCTCTAATTTTGTGTTTTTGTAGTGTGTGTGTGTACCACACTGTCCATTCGTCCGTTGAAGGACTTTTGAGTTGTTGCCAGTTCTTAGCCGTTACAGCTAAAACGTTCATGTTTTTGTGCGAACACAAGCTCTCATTTCTCTATGATCATATGGCAAGTGTACGTTGAACTCGACAGGAAGCTGCCAGGCTCTTTTCCAGAGCAGCTGCACCATTTTGCATTCTCACCATCAGCGGAGGAGGGTTCCAGGAGCTCTGCATCCTGGCCAGCACTTGATATTGTCAACAGAGAGAACTTTTAAAGATGCAAATCTGATTATTTCAGAATGATTCAGTGTTTGGTTTTCTTTTTGGTTTTTTGTTTTTGGTTTTGTTTTGTTTTTTGTTTTGGTTTGGTTGTTTTTTGTTTGTTTGTTTGTTTTTTGCTTTTAGGCTAAAGATCTTTACCAAGATCTTTGTACCAAGAGACCTTGCATGGTCTTCTTCTGGGTCTCTCTCTTCCTCATGGCCCTGCCCTTTTCCAGGCTGAATCTCTGCCTCTCCCTCCCCCCACCATTTTCAGGGTGCTTCCTCCTTCCCCTTGCCTAGGATCCTTGAGCCTGCTCCTTGCTGGACTGATTCCTTCTCAAGCTTTGCATCTCAACTCTACCATCCCTCCCTCAGCAAATGTTCCTGACCCCCAAACCGGATCTGCATTCCTTTGTCGGCTTTCCCATAGCACCCTAAGGTTTTCCTTCCTAGCACTTGTCACGATCTGGAAATATATACGTATTTCTCTGTTCCTTTGTTTAGGGCTCATCTCCTCCCCTCTTGCCTGTCCTCCTGACGGCAAGAACTGTGTTCGGTTCACCTGCCCTTGTTTCTCCACGTTCCTGGTCACAAAGTC
This sequence comes from Taxidea taxus jeffersonii, assembly GCA_003697995.1. NCBI lineage: Eukaryota > Metazoa > Chordata > Mammalia > Carnivora > Mustelidae > Taxidea > Taxidea taxus. The sequence continues at coordinate 31,330 of RCUC01169244.1, read as the reverse complement.
AAATATCAGTGAAGTTCTTTCCAATTTTTGCTACAAGAAATAATGCTGAATTGAGCATTCTTGTGTGTCTTCCTCCTGCACAAGAGTTCTTCTAGAATGTATCCAAGACTGGAGGACAATGGCGTAAGATATGTGCCCCTTTGGCTGTCTTGAAATTGTGTCTGATGGGGCTGTATCCACCAGCCTGGAATGAGCATCCGTGGCTTTTCATCTTCGCCATCACTTGATGTTACCCGAGTCTTAATTTTGGCTAATAATGGGAGTCAACTGGAAACTCACAGTGCAATTTAATTTGTATTTCCTCCATTACCAACAAGATTGATCATCTTTTTGTAGGGGGCCCTTATGCTTCCTTTGAGAAATGGTCTCTTTATGGATTTTGCCCATTTTTCTGTTGAATTTGTCTTTTTTTCTTCTTGCTTCATGGTTGTTTATATGTCCCTGATCCTAATTCTGTGTCTGTCATCTCTCTGTATGACAGGTTTCCTCTCCCAATTAGTGATCATCTTTTCAAACCTTCATTTATGGTGGCTTTTGGTGCACAAACATTTTTAATGTTAAGAAAGTCAAAATTGTCAATTATTTCCTTCATGGCTTATACTTTTTGTATTTTGTTGAACAAAACCTTTCCTACTCTGAAATAATGACATTTTCCTATATTTTATTGTAGAAGTTTTAAACTACCCGCCCCCCCTCCCCAAGCCACATTAAAGCCATGAATTCACCTGGAATTTATTTATGTGTTTGGTGGGAGGTGAGGATCTGATTTGCTTTTTTCCATTTAGGTAATTGATTCGTTGACTAGCCCATCTTTTTTTTTTTTAAGATTTTTATTTATTTATTTGACAGGGAGAGATCACAAGTAGACAGAGAGGCAGGCAGAGATAGGAGGAAGCAGGCCCCCTGCTGAGCAGAGAGCCGGATACAGAGCTCAATCCCAGGACCCTGGGATCATGACCTGAGCCAAAGGCAGAGGATTTAACCCACTGAGTCACCCAGGCGCCCCGACTAGCCCATCTTTTTAATATTGATTTGCAATGCGACCCCTGGCAAGTATAAAGTTTCCTTGTTTGTGCAGGAATATAAATCTTCCGTATATATTTTTGGGTTGCCCATTCTGTCCCATTGATCCATGTTTCTATTCATGCACCCACACCACGCCATCTTAATTACATTGGCTCTACGTGAAGTCCGAATACCGGCCAGGGCAAACTCTACTAACTTTGAAATTGTCTTGGCTCTTCCTTCTCCCTGCATGTATTTTTAGAATCTGTTTGTCAAGTACAATGAAAAACCTTTTGGACATTTGTTGGAGTTGAATGGAATTTAGAAATTGATTTGGGGGTAATTAACATATTTATAATGTTGAACCTTACCATTTATGAACATAGCTTATCTCTCCATTACGGTGGCTTCTTCTAACGCTTTTTAATCAAGTCTGACCAGTTGCTACATAAAGATCTTGTAAAGCTGTTGTTAGATTTATTTTTTGTTTACTCATTTTTGTTGCTAATATAAATGGAATTTTTTAAAATGACTTTTTCTAGCTCAGTGGTGCTAAGACATACAAATGCATTTTGTTTTTGCTTATTGATCGTCTATGCAATAATCTTGGCCAAACTCTTAGTTCTCATAATTTGTCTGTACCTTCTCTTGGGGTTTGCTACATAGATAATTTTGTTTCTTCCTGTTCAATCTTTATTTCATTTCTTTTTCTTTTATTACTGTGTGGCTCGAACCTCTAACTGAATATTGAATAAAGGTATTCTCTACTGATGCAATTTCCTTTCAGGTTATAACCATAAAAATTCTATTTGGATTCCCAATTTCCTTTTTCTTTCTTTGTGTTTTATTTTACACATTTTTTGCAATTGATATGCCTTATACTCATTTTTCCTTTTATTTTCTTCAGAAAAAAAAAATTCAAGCCTTTAGAAAAGATAAAAGAACAAGATGGCGAGTACTATGCACCTTTCACCTAGACTGACCAACTGTTAACATTTTGTCACATCGGTTCCACCTCTGTGGATATAAATACACACATGTAGACACACGCACACACACACAGTTCCCTTTTACCAAACCATTCAAAAGTCAGCTGCAAACATCGGGGTAATCACTCCAAACACGTAGGCATGCACGTCCCAAGAATAAGACTTTCCTATACAACCTCATACTATTACCACACCCAAGAACATCGATAAGAATTCAGTAACTTCACCCAACATATAGTCCAGACTCCAACGTCTCCAGTTATCCTCAAAACCTATTATATGATTTTTTAAAAATTTTGGAATTCGATCAGATTCCACCCACTGGATTTGGCCCTTATGTCTCTTTTGCCTCCCCTAGTCTAGAACAGTTTTCCTCTCCTTCTCTTCATTCTTGATTCGGCTTCCTTCCGTGATCAGCGGGACACGAGCTCCGGCCATCCTGCTCGCATGTAGCAAGAGTTCATTTTTTCTTATTGTCGCATAACGTTCTACGGTGCATGGATCGTCCACAGTCTATTTTACCCATCTTAATCGTGGGCACTTGGATGGCTTCCTGAATTTTGCTCTTACTGACAGTGGGACTGATAATATCCTGGTACATGTCTCTCAGTGAACAGACTCACATACCCAGGAAAGGAATGTCTTATTTCTAATATACTTATTCTTTAATTGGTAGGCACCGGCCAGTCTCTTTGTTGTCTCCTGCTAGCTCAATTTTACATTTAGCGGAGAATGCACTCTGAATGCTTCCAAGCTTTTGAATGCTTTGAGGCTTTTAATATTGATCAGCATATGTGAAACTTTGGTAACTATTCCATGTGCACTTGGAAAGTGTGTGGCTTTGGTCATTCTCAGCTTCAGTGTTCTCTGTGTATTAACTGGGTCAAGTTTGTAAAGTGTACTTTCCAGATCTTCTGTATTCTTAAGGTTTCTTCTTTCTAACTGTTCTATCAGCAGCTGAGGAAGGTACCGCAGAGCCTCCTGCTATGATTGTGGATTTGTTTCAAGTTCTGTCAATTTGTGCTTTAAAAATTATGATCTCGGGGACATGCAGATTTGAGACTGTGATATTTTGCTGGTCTGTATACCCTTTTATCCTATATAATGTCCTTCTCTCCAGTAGCACTTCTTGTAAAGTATACTTTGTCTGATACAGTCTTTAATGAATCAGTTTTCATTGGGTTCCAATTTGCATGTTGTATCAGTTTTTATTCTTTTCCATTTAAACTCTCTATCTCCTTATGTTGAAGGTATATTATGGCTCACACATCCCCTTCTGGAGTTTTGGTTCCATGTGGAGTCCCTAATGTGACTTCTTTGCTGGGTTCCAGGCTATTTTTGGCATCTCTTGGCCTCTTAAAACCCAGGCTCTGGTCACCAGGGATGAAAAGATATCTTTTTAAAATATCATTTTAGGGGCACCTGGGTGGCCTCTGCTTTCGGCTCAGGTCATGATCCCAGGATCCTGGGATTGAGCCCCATATCAGGCTCCCTGCTCAGCGGGGAGCCTGCTTCCTCCTCTTCTCTCTCTCTCTCTCTGCCTGCCTCTCTGCCTACTTGTGATCTCTGTCAAATAAATTAAAAAAAACTTTTAAAAAGGCATCATTTTAATGTGATTTTAAAGCCATTTTATTGAGGTGTAATTGAAACACAAAAATTGTACATAACTCATGTATATACAATTTTATGAGTTTAAAAAAAATATACACCCATGAAAACATCACCATAGTCTCTGCCAGAAATAATCCATCACCTCCCCAAGTTGCTCCTGCCTTCTTTATTTATTATTAACTATTATTTTTGTGTGTGATAAGAACACAACAAAAGGTCTACTCTCTTAACCAAATTTTAAATGTATAATACAATATTGTTAACTACAGAAATTGTGCTGTGCAGGAGATCTCTAGACCTTGCTCACCTTGTATAACTGAAACTTTGCACCCTTTGACTAATGGCACTCCATGTCCCTCTTCCCCGGCCCCTAGCTCCCACCATTCTGCTGCTTGCTTCTATGAGTTTGACTTTTTAAGATTCCTCATATGAGTGGTATTGTGTAGTTTTTGTCCTTCTGTGGCTTATTCCACTCAGCAGAATGTCTTCTGGATTCATTCATGTTGTCATAAATGACAGAACTTCCTTCTTTTTCAGGGCTGAATAATATTCCATTGTATGTGTCTACCACATTTTCTTTGCTCTTTCATCTATCTGCCTACAGACACCATAAGTTGATTTCATGCCTTGGCTGTTTTGAATAATGCCGCAGGGAATAGGGACTGCAGATAGCGCTCTGAGATCCTGATTTCAGTTCCTATGGGTACACACCCAGAGTGAATCATATGATAGCTCTATTTTTCAGTTTTTGAGGAATCTTTGAGCAAACACTAAATCCAGCACTTGATGACCTTCTGGTTAACACGTTCTGGTTTTCTGCCCTCTGGGTATTTCCCTGACATTACTGCCAACTCAATAATGCTTTAAAAAATATTTTACTTATATTCTCTCAAGCACTTTTAGATCTTTGTGTACTGAGAAAGGGGTATTTTTGGATACTTGTTCTAAAACATTTTCTGAAAATAGAAGTCTCTTCTTCGTGTCATCCCCAACTGGGCTATTTGTCATTTTCTTATCAATTGGTAGGAAATCTCTACAAATGACTCTTTTATCTAGTATATATATTATACATTTGTCCTCCCAAGCATTGTCTTTGTCTTCAACTTTGTTTGCAGTATCATTATTTATAGAGAAAAATCAAATCCCTATAAAATTAAATCAATCTATCTTTCCCTTATAGCTCCTGGGTATCCATACCTTACCAAATAAGGTATTATCCACACCTACACTTGATTTAATATTTAAAAATTTTAGATTGTTACGTTAAGTTTTTAATCCATGTGGAATTTATTATTGTAGACAGTGGACGAAAAGGTGCTAACTTTATTCAATCCAGGTGCAGAATCAATTAGGCTGGCATGATTTAGTAAATAAACAACTCGGCCCAGTGAGCTGAAATGTCACCTTTATTATGCATTATGTGCTCACATACCTTTGGGTCTATTTTTGGACTCTCAATTTTGAGCCAGTGATATATTTGTGTACCTTGGTGCCAAAATCAGACTTCTTTTTGTAGTACCACCCTTGACCTAAGCCCTATTATATCCTAGGGCTAATTCCTCCTTACTATTACTTCTGAAGTTGTTCTTGGCATTCTTGAATATTTATTCTTTCATCTGAATTTTTAAATTACTTTTCCTGTTCCAAAGAACGATTATATTATTCTATTTTTGGACTATATTTTTATATTAATTTGAGAGGCATTTTTCTTTCCATGCCCTCTTTTTGGCTTTTTTAGGTATGCTCATCTCATTCTGTTGCAGAATTAATATGCCCTGTCCACACAACATGTGGACTCTTCTGTACACAGTCTCATGTAATCCTCACTACACTGGCCGTGAAGGGATTGCTGATTTCTCTATTTTAGGTGAAGAGGGAGAAGGACAGGGGCACCTGGGTGGCTCAGTGGGTTAAAGCCTCTGCCTTCGGCTCAGGTCATGATCCCAGGGTCCTGGGATCGAGCCCCACATTGGGCTCTCTGCTCAGCAGGGAAGTCTGCTTCCTCCTCTCTCTCTGCCTGCTTCTCTGCCTACTTGTGATCTCCGTCTGTCAAATAAATTTTAAAAAAATTTTTTTTTTTAAAAAAAGAGGGAGAAGGACAGAGAAATGAAGTAATGCGCCCAAGATCACGAGCGAAGCATGCACAAAGCTTTCAGCCCCAGGTTCTGGATAACACGCTCACAAGGCCATGTGGGCATCTGAGAATTTGTTCCCAATGGCTTCGAATTTACTCTCAGGCTCACATTTTCTGGTTCAAAGGCATGAGTTTTTAAGCGAGTAACTGTCAAAAGTCCACTTTGGGCACAATAAAAGATCTGCTCGGCCACACCTCTTAGGACATAGATTTCGTGCCAAAGCCTGGACCTGCTGTTGGCTGGGGTCCAGTGTTCATTTATTTTTTTTCCCCTCACTCAATCAGCAGGTGTGAGGGTGTATCCAGCGCCTCCAAGTGTCAGTCTTCATAGGTCACTGTGGCAGGCACTGTGGGGATCAAAGAAGAGGAAGCCGGCTTTGACTCCATGAACTCACCATGTGGTTGAGGAGCAACGGACATAAGGGAGACAGACAAAGACTTAAATCACAGACCAAAATGCCCTACCCTGGATGAGTGTCCACAGTTCCCACTGAGTCCTCATGTGCAATGCGTAGAAGATATAACTCCCCCAAGCCACCCAATTCTGCAAAGCCATCATGATTTTCCATTTGTTTCACTTCTAACCAGATATTCCTTGTGAATGAAGGAAGGAACAAAATCAACAACACAGAAGGCCAAGGCACAAAAGCAAAGAAAGTGGGTTAGTTCACACATTGGCATAAAACAATTGCTCTCAGCGGGGAAGAGAAACCCAGTTACTATCACCTCCAACTGAAACTAATTCTGTAAAATCATCTTTGAAATAAAGAGGGGCCTTTTAGAACAATGTTCTTCTGAAATGAAAGGAAGTGACTTTCTAGGGCACTAGAAGGGCTCCTTCCCTTGTCCAGACTCCTGCCTGAGAAGAGGACATGGGGGGCCAGGATGCCAGAAGAGGACCTGGGACTCTGGGGCTGGTTTTGCTCATCCCCTCCTTGGGCTGGGTGTCTGTGCCACCTGCTTCATTGCTCTGCTCTGGGCTCTGCACCAATGTTTATTCTGATTTTTAACTGGCCCATGTGTCTTAGAATGAATTCATTTCAAACCGATATCATATCTCCTAATTCAGGACCCCTGGTTTTTTTTTTTTAAAACTATGATGTTTAAAGCTTAACAGGAATTTAGGGATGATTTCATTCATCATTTCCCAAGTAAACTTTCAAAGGTTATATCCCTCAAGATCTTAATTTATTTTCCACAAAAAAATGAGGGTACTTTTCTGAGGCCAAGAAAGCTTGGAAATGCTGGATTGAAGAAACTAAAGAGGTTCCTTTACTGTGGGGCTTTTTTAGGGCTCCTAACACCCTAATGTGTGCTTGAATTGCAAAGAGAGGTCGCCATCAGAATTTCCTTAATTAACCCTGCACCTTTTTTCTCTAATTTGCCTGTCTTTTTGAGACATAGTGTTCCACAGACCCCAGTTCAAGAAACTCTGGTCTCCCATTTTACAGATAAAAGATCTGAGCTTCAGAGCAGCAGATGGCTTGCTCTAAGTTCCCTCTTAACCCATAGCTGATTCTGGAATCCCGACCCTGAATCTGGGGCTCTTCCAATTAGATAGTCCATTCTTTCTGAGCCAGGGAGGATTGAAAGGCATCCACTGTAACATCTGGGTTAGATATGAAATGAATTCTGGCTTTGCCGAAGAGGGCTGTTCAGAGAAAAATGGGGGGATCTGTTAGGCTGGATGGTGGGTGTGAAGGCTGGGGGCTCAGCTGAGTTCCGTGTCCCCTCCCCCAGCCACAAATCCCCTCTGTGATTGTTCCAGAGCTCTGTGATGCGGGTCTGGAACTCACTGTCCACGGCTCCTTTTCCGGGCCCTGCTGCCCAGTACCCCTTGGATGATGGACAGCCCTCTCTTCACTCTTAACAGGCTTAACAACCCATGGCAGAGCTCAAGCCTATCTTCCTGGAGCAGCATCTTTCATCTTCTAGTTCTTGTGTAAGGAGGACTCCTCCTTCTGTTTCCCTGCTTCCCCCAGAGGGATCATGTTTTATTAACACTGAGGAAAAATGGAGACATAGATCAAGTGGAGGGAAAAAGAAAGAAAGAAAGAGAGAGAGAAAGAGGGAAGGGAAGGAAAGGAAGACGGAAAGAAAGAAAGAGCCGAGTCTCAGTCCCAGCAAAGACTGGGTCTGGTTTTTCTCTCTGTTTTTCTAAGTCAGTTATTTGGTGTAGAGAGACACCCGGGATTGGAACTCAGGAAATCTAGACCAGCACTCTTCTAGGGAACTGGCTGGGTAGGGCAGGGGTAGAGCGAGGACTAAGGCTTCCCTCTGTAAGCCTGATGCAGAGCGTGGGGCTAAAACCCCAAACGGGGTGATTCAGTAGCCACGGATTGGATTCTTTAAAGTTTGGGACTCGTGCATGGGACCAAGTCCCCTGTTCATAGAAAGACGAAGCTTTCCGTCTCAGGTATCTCTGGGTTCAGCGGTTCCTTCGCGTTGGGGCTGACCTGGCAGGCAGGGCTGAGCCTCTGAGGGCCTCCCATCAGATGCTCTAGCAAAGCGGCGGGAAGGAGGCTGGGGGAGGGCGGGGAGGATGGAATCTCCAGGTTCTCCTTGGTGCCAGGCCAGAGGTGGTGGAACCGCGGCTCCGGGGGTGGGTCTCGCCGCTGGGTGGCGCTGTGAGCCGTCTAGGAAGGCGGACAGGAGGGCTCTGCGCGGACACCCCCCCTGCCTCCCCCACCGGAGGGTTGTGAGGCGCCGGGCCCGGGGTGAGCACTTTGTAAATGGTACAGCTCCCTCCGTGAGAGCCCCACGATTGCCCACGACTGCCCTGTGTACCCTGCATGCTCATCGCTGGGGCTCTCGCCACGCCACGTGGGGCTCATGCTCCCATGCCAAAAGGACATTCTTCCGGGCCTCCTGTAAGACCCCTTTGGTCCTGCCTTGTCCGGATGAAGCCGGGGTGGCGATCCGCCTGCTTTCTCTTAGGGAAAGGGGGCCATCTTCCCTCCTCCCCTTTTGCTGGCCTGGCCTGCAGCATCCCATAGCCCCAGCCTGGGGCGGCCACCCGGGAAGGGAGCCCTAGGGAAGGGGGCGCAAAACAAAACCGGAACCCAGACACGAAAGTGTCCTGAGAGCTCAGCTGGGGGGTGTCACCCCGCCAGCCCCTCCTGTCCTCTTCTGATCCTGGCCACAGCTGGTGTCTGTGCAGCCACGGGGACACTTTGAGGACAGCTCTCTGCCGCAGTTCCGGCCAGAGACCCGCTGCCAGCCATGTGACAGAACAGTCTCCTGCCTTTTGGGGAGCCTGCAATGGGGCTGTCCCTGCTGGGTCCCAGGGCACCTACAGCTCCTTGGCCGGAGGCTTCTGCAGCATGAGCTCCTTCTCTGGCCTCCACCTTCTCCTCACTTCACTGCTGTTCTTGCTCACAGCTCGGAGCCACTCTTCTCCCAAAGCCTTTCCAGCTCAGGCTCCCACATTCTTCACCCCCCTGCCCCGATTCCCCTGCTTCCAGTCTCCAGGGCACTCTCAGATCCTAGAGCCTATACCCGAACCTGAACTTACCTTACTTCTTTGGCCCCTCACTGCCCACCACCAACCCTCTGTACCCTCCCCCCCCCACCTTCAGACCCGGCTCCCTGAGGCTGACCGGGTCCCACTGTCTGCGCTCTGGCTGGGAGAGGACAGCCCCAGCAGCCCTGGCGGGCCAGGCTCTCTGCCCCTACCGTCCCAGGCAAAGATCACTCCTGCCTGCTGTTATTAATTATATTTTCTTATTTTCCATATCTTTGATGCTCTGGCTCCTTGGCCCTCAGTGACAGGGAAGACACCACTCTGAGGGCTAGCCAATCCTTAGAGTTAGCCGATCTCTTGCCTCCTAGGGTACTGTTCATAGACACACCCATCAGTCCAGAGGCCTTCCCTGCCAACTCCCTCCTTCACTGAGCTCTCACAGGTTGGACCAATATTCCCTGTCTGAATCACTCCAGGATCAGGTGGTAGACAGCTCAGGACAGTCCCTCTACCCCAGAGCCCACTGGAATTATCCAAACTGTTGAGCTGGGTTGGCTGACCTCAACCATTCCTTCCAGCGAAAACCACAGTGAAGGCTCGTGCCCATCTTTCCTCTCAATCCTTCTGTCCTCTAACCCGCCCTGGGGGCTCTCCATGCAGTCCTTGTGATGTGCCATGCCTCCTGTTTCCAGGGACCCGGGGCAGTCATTTCCATGTCTGTGTGTCTCACGTACCTGATAGAAACAAACCCTGGGGATGTTTCGTGTCTGTTCATGTCAGCCTTCTCCAGGTGGCGGGCCTCAGCCAAGGTTGCATTACCTCTGATCTCCCTATATGCTGCTTTCTCCCCGTCCATAGAGGCCTCTCTCTCTGAGGTCACTCTGCAACCAGGCAGCTCAGTCCTGGTCCCGGTGACCAGGAGCTCCTGGAGATGTGAATCACAAAGAGAGTGCATTTGCACACTTGGAGGAAGAAAGAAAAAAAGACAGGACCACTGGGCTCAAAAACACTGAGCACAGACACGACACAGGATCCTGGGACTACCTTAGAGCCACCTGCTGGTGAGCAGGACAACAGAGCCCCTAGGGGCTGCTTGGGCACACCCAAGAAGCTGCCCCCAATCCCAAGCCCTCAGGGAACCATTGGCCACAGATACGGACTTGTTCCTTCAAGGACTCCCCTCTCTTCACAGCAAGTCCCTGCTGGCTGCTGTCAGAATTTCTGGTGGCAGTTCCCACTAGAATCTTCCTGAATTCTTCCCAGTCCAATTGCAGGCTAATGGATCTTTGGCCCCAGCCTCTGTGCCATCCCAAGACCCATTCCCCGCCCTTGCTCAGAACCTCGTGCCAATCACAGCCTTGTTTCAGGCCCAAGTCCAGTCCAGGGCCACTTTCAACCCGCCCACCCCCCACCATCTTCTCTGTCACCCCAGATTAGAGCTAGCAGAGTGACCTTCCTTGAGGTCCCAGAAGGAAGTACAGTCTCTCACTTTGACTGAAAGTCAGTGGCCCTGATGGTCCTGGCTGTAGAGGCAGGTGGCAGGTTTGGGGGGTTCACCTTCTGGGGTCTCAGGAGCTCAGCAAAGCCATCGTGCTCCAGGTCCCAACCTTTCCCCGTGCAGCCTCATTTCTGCCTTTGGCTGGGGCAGGGAGTTGGAGGGGCTGCTTCTGCTCATCCAGAAGGTTCTCCTCCATTCCTTCCCAGGGCAAAAGTTTCCAAGGAAAAGTGTCAGTTCACTTAGAGAAAATCCATTCATCTCCTCCGTCTCTGAAAAGGGTGGGCTCTTTCTTTTCTGCGGTTATTTGGAGCCCAGTGTCTTCTAAATGTGCCCTGTGTGTATAGGTTTACAGGAGCCCCGAAGCTTGGGCTTGGAGAAATCTAGAACCTAGCTTAGACTCTTGTTCAATGTCTACTTTGGCTCCTAAAAAAACAGTCCCAGGTCATGGAGGAAGCTTGCACATCTCCACTATCCTGGGTTTTTTCATTTGTACCTGTCCTATTTTTACATTTTATTTACATGTCTATTTTTAAATGTCCTGTTTTTAAAATACTTGATTTTTACACAATACAATCATTGAAAAGAAAAGACATAAGAGAAAGGTAACATAAACACACCTGTGGGCTTGTCAAAGTGAGAGAACCCAGGGCACCCAACCCTAAGACTGGCTTCCCCAGTTGTCCCTTCCGACACTGGACAGCCGTAGAGGGGGACAGGACTGCAGAAGAAAAATACCAAGAACACTGGGTTGATGGTCATAAATTTAGAGCATGCAATACTTCTTGGAATTCAATGTTAATCATATCGAGTTGACACAAGGGTTAGCAAATGTACTTAACTGGGCCATAGTTTTGAAACAGATATGCTTTGTTTCAAAGTTGTATCTTTCCTCTAAGAGACATGAACCAGTTGTGTCGATAGGGATGCATACAATGAAGGAAAATTCTTTGAAGTGACTGGAAAACTTTTTTGGGTGGTAAAATAAATATAACATCATTTGCCACCTTTGCCATTTTAAAAGTAGACAGCTGAGTGGCAGTAAGTACATTCACAGTGTTGTGCAGCCTTCACAACTACTGAGTTCCAGAACTTTCTCTTTTGCCTAAAAGGATATCCCATACCTATTAAGGAGTCACTCCTCCTGCCTCCCCTCCTCCTGACCTAGCAGCTTATACCCACTAATCTCCTCTCCGTCTTTATGGGTTTTCCTGTTCTGGATATTCCATGTAAGTAGAATTATAAAATATGGGGCCTTTCGTGTGTGCTTCTTTCATTTAGCGTCATGTTTTTAGGGTTCATGTTGTAGCATGGATCAGAACTTCCTTCCTCTTTATGGCTGAATGACTTCCCACCGTTTGAATATCCTACATTTTTATTTGTTCTTCAGTTGATGACTATTTGGGCTGCTCCTACCCTTTCTTATCCTAAATAGCGCTGCTATGAGATTTGTGTACAGATTTTGCTCGGACACCTGTTATCAACGCTTCTGGGTACGTACCCAGCGGTGGGATGCTGGGCCATATGGTCACTCTATGTTCAACTTTTTGAAGAACTGCTACACTCCTTCTCACAGGCTGCCCCATTTTATAGTTCAACTAGTCATGGATGAGGGTTCCAATTTCTCCACATCCTCTCTGACAATAATTATTTTCTGTTTTGTTGATTTCAGCTACCCTAGTGGGTATAAAGTTATATCTCGTGGTGGTTTTGAGTTGCATTTCCTGAACAACAAATGACTGTGTGTCTTTCCATGGGCTTGTTGGCCTTTTGCCTATCTTCTTTGGTGAAGTGTCTGTTTAAGTCTCGTATTCATTTTTAAATTGGGTTCTTTTTTGTTTTTAATGAATTTTATTTTAATGTAAGGGCTCTTAACATATTCTGGAGGCTAGATTCTCTCATCAGGATTTGTGAAGATCTTCCCATTCAGGGAATCATCTTTTCACTCTCTTGATGGGATCCTTTGATGCACAAAAGTTCTTAATTTTGACGAGGTCCAATTTAGCCATTTTTCTCCCTTTAACATTGTTTTATTATCTTCTGACTTCTGTTAAGACTGTAGTGAGATTGGACGTCAATCTCATCGTCTACTTGTGTAACCGTCTTCTTTCCTTCCGAGTGGCTTTAAGATATTATCTTTGTCTTGGGGGTTCTGTAAGTTCACTGCCCCAGATGTAAGGGTTGGCTCTAAGGGTCACCTGTGCTTCTCAATATTAAAAGGAAATAATTACATTGGGGCAAGTGGGGAGTAAAGGGAACTACACAGTCATTCTGAACCCATGGCACAATGGAAAGACTGCTAAAATTATACCGGCTTCTTAACTCAAGATTCTCCCTTCAGCCAGGTGAGCAGCCTGCTCTGAAATCAAGCCGACGTTGGTCTCAGGAGGAAGAGGGTCCCAGAAGATGGTGGGGTCGGAAGAACGAGGTGTGAACTGTCCTCTCTGCCGGTCAGTTTTGTGCAGAGCTGGGGAACAGTGAGTACATATGCTCCCACACAAGGCAACTGCCCATTTCCATCAGCCCAGGGGGGGGCAAGGATTTCATATTGACATCATTACATGAAGTCACTTCTGGCAAGGACCTCAGCTGCTAGTGATTTGGAGGGGGGGGGCTCTAGGGATAAAGACGCTGCTAGTGATTTGGAGGGAGGGGGCTCTAGGGATAAAGACGGGGTCACACAACAGTCATGAAATATTACACTTCTGACGTTACCTCCTGTCCTCAGATTGGTTCTGGAAACGAAGGTGATTTGTGGGCTCAAGAACTAACCCTCTCAGCTAGCACAGAGGCCTCCCCATACGCTGTCCACACTCCAGGGCAGACCTTCTGCTTCATCTCCCTCCCAGACACAGGCAGGTCTAGCCCAGAGCTCAGGTCTTTCTACTCTTCTGGAACAGAAGCAGTCACCCCCAAAGTGCCTCCACCGCCCCGTATTCTTTATTCTGCTAGTGGCAGGAAAAACAATGGGCACCCATTAGCACCACCTGTGTGTCCACAGAGCACCGAGTCCCCATGGTGTATTTCCTGTTATGATACCCATATGGCAGCTGAGAACACTGAGCCTCTGAGCAGTCACAGGGCCCTTCAAGGTTGGAACCAGTATAGCTGTCCTTGCTCTTTGTACTTTACCATGGTAGAGTGAGGACCCCAAATTCACGTCCACTGGACTTTCTTGGAGTCCCTCAGTCCCCACCCTCACGAGGCCCAGGCCATTCTTTTCTCGTTTCTTTCTTCAACCGGATGTACTCCTGACACTTGTACACACTCCCACCCTGTTCAGCCACAGAACTAGCTCTTGGGATGAAAGCAGTCTCCTTTCTTTTCAGTGAAAAACCACGTCGACCTTTAAACCCGGTGCCCATCGTTACCTGATGAGGCCAAGTTGGCTCTGGTCTGCGACCAAACAAGATGGCGACGCATCAGGTGAGTCATTTCTTTGCGGGCCATTGCTCCCCACTCCTGCCCAGCGGGCTGTTTTGTAACTTGCTCTCCTCAGCTTCTGACCCGTGGTTGCCTCAAGACTGATTTTAGTGAAGTCAGCTACACACTGTGCACTACTTGGTGGTTTCTGAAAAAAGCCTGTTTAGAACAGAGAGAATGTGGGGAATCTGAAGGCCCAAGCAAGTCTAGTCAGGTTAGAAAATGCAGCGTGACAAGTCGTGCCGCCAGCCCCAGAGCCCTGCAGGGAGAGGGTGACCCGTCTTTCCACACCCCGCTTCCTGTTCTCCTGTTGAACAAGTCTCCACATTTCAACCCCAGATATCACCTCTAGGGGCACAACAGTCACAGCTCCTGTCAACTGAGTGCTCACAGTGTCCCTGGCTCTGTGCGGAGCACCAGGCGTGCCGTCGTTCCTGGTTGTAGTGGGGTGAATGGTGGCCCCCCAGAGGACACGTCCTTGTCTTAGCCCCTGGGACCTGTGAAGATGACCAAATTTGGAAAAGAGGACTTTGCAGATGTAGTTAAGCAAAGGACCTCAAGATCATGCTGGATTATTCAGGTGGGCCCTGTGTCTGATGCCAAGAGTCCTTGCAAAAGACACACAGAGGAGAGATGTGGAGAAGCCCACATGGAGACGGGGCAGAGCCTGGAGCCTGCAGCCACAAGCCAAGGTGCCCCTGCAGCTGCCAACGGTAGGCAAGGAAGGTTTCTCTTCTAGAGACTTCTAACAGAGCACAGCCCCTCCGACACTTGATCTTGGATTTCTGGCCTTGAGAATGGTGAAAACGTTCCTTGTCGTAAGCTACCCAGTTTACAGCAATTTGTTACAGTAGCCCCGGGAAACCAATGAGCAACTCCACGACCCTGGGACGTAGGGACTATTATCATCGCCCATTCATAAATGAGGAAACTGAGGCACAGAGCTCAGATAACTTGTCCAGGGTCCCAAAGGCAGGAAAAAGGCAATGCCAAGATGAAAAACCAGGTAGGATGACCGCAGGGACGAATCTGCTAGCAGCTATCGGCACTGCCTCTTGTTCCACTAGGCTGTGCTAGAATAGGCCTGAAGTAAATCAGCATTCTGCCCCCAATTTTCAGATAAGAAAAATGAGGCAACTGTGGAGGAATTAGTGGGAAAACAAAACTTGTACGGCATACTTGAATTCACAAGCAGCACCTGCATTACACTATTTGGTCTTGTGGTCCCAGCCAGTAGGAGAATGTCCGTCCTCCAGATGCAAACTCTGAAATGCTAGCTCTTGGAGGGGAGGGACTATTCACTATGGCAGCTCCGAGTTAGCCCCCAGCCTGGCTGAGAGTAGCTCTGGGCAGTGGGCTGGGACCCAAGCCTCGGTTTTCTGACTCCCAAGTGTGGTATTTCTATCCTTCAGGGCAAAAATTGAGCTCTGTTGGGCAGATCGTAAAAGAGAATGAGTAGAGGGCAGAAGACGCCGTGAGCATTGGAGAAGGCAGAAGCTTCGGGACCATGGGGCTGTGCTTTGAAGGCTGGAAGCATTTAGATAGGTGGAGATGGGTCAGAAGAGGTGAAATGGCACGGGGTATGGTGTAGCAAGGGCTTGGGGACAGGAAGGAGACCCAGCTCTGCTCCACCGCCTCCCTTCTCGAAAAGCCAGTCCCCGCCATTGACAACCTCAGAGACCAGAGCCACCCAAGACATGCCCAGCAGTTCTAGAGCCTTCTTCATCGAAAGTCAGATGGACACTCTGCAAGGTGGAGCTATTACTGGGGCAGCTCACACTAGTACGCTCAGTGCTATATGTTGGCCTGCTCAATTTCAAGAGCCGGCCATCTGACTTTCCAGGCTTCAAGGCCATCAGCGTTCATGGGCATGAGGCAGCCTTCCTCTGGCTGTTAGGAGGCTGTTTTTGTGGTCACAGAGCTCCGTGTTCTTTTGAGCACGGTTTTGGGAAAGGGATAATTGCTGACGTGTTTTGGGAACCCCTTTCCTGGCCTTTAATAGCTCTTTCTAGAAAAGCTCTTTATTTTAAATTGTTTAATTTCTGCCTTGCTCCCTGCCTTCCTGAGCAGAGCTGACAGTGAAGGGAAGCTTTCCTGAGATGCAGGGGGAGGAGAAGACTATGGGGACTGCACTGGCCAACAGACAAGATCTCAGGGGTTCTAGTCTTTGTTCTGTCTCTGTTTGGGATAGTGAGGATGAGGCTGGACCCTGGTTTGAATCCCAGTGAGGCTCCTTCTGAGCTGTGTGGTCTTGGCCAAGTGGTTCAACCCCTCTGAGGCTATAAAATGGGAAAAATAATAGTACATAAGCCATATATTTGTGGGGGCAATGCAGTGAGACAATGCACCCAACACAGTGCTTGGCATCTAGGGAATGTTCAGTACAAGGTCATTACCATATCGCTGGATCCTTACCTCTCCTTTCTTCTCCGGCTCCACCCAGCCACACTGCCAGGCCAGCATGAGACCAACCCTCTTCCTCTTGTGGGTCTTTATTTGCAGAATTCTTGACCCTCGGATCCTTCAAAGCGTGGCTGCTTTTCATCTTGGCGGGGCGGAGGTGGGGATGTCAGTTCTACACAGTGCTCGCTCCTGACCCTCTGTCTGTATGGCCCTTTCCCGCAGTTGCTGATAATGTGGTTGGATCCATCATTTCTCACTGTCCATGTAACTCCCTGGACTGCAGGCTCCGTGCAGGCAGGAACCATGCCTTTCCGCGCCTAATGCATCTCCACTGCCCAAGCTGTGACCAAGGACTAACAGCTGTGCCAATGAATATTCAATTATTTGTTGACTTAACAATTACCAATGTCTGATCCTAGTGAAGGAACCAGACCCCTACGAGATTGTTTTTTCCATCAGAAAAACGAGGATGTTGGAATAGGAGACTGAAACATATTCTTCCCCAAGTTTCCAACAAACTTGTGAATGAATTCAGCGGAACCAGAGAGAAAAGGACCCAAGCTGCTTCAGAAACATGGCCTCTTGCTGCCCTCTAGTGGCCATGATCGAGAATGGCACCTCATCGTTTCCCCTGGTCTGTTTTCTAGCTCCACCCAGAATTGGTAAAAAGCGGCCCACTCTAGCAAGACTGAAACTTCAGAAAGGAAGAGAAGTGTCCTTAAGCTCTCTGCTAGTGTTTTCTTGCATGTATCCAACGGCCGAAGGAAAGGGACCATGTCCTCATCAGGGGACACGCAGACACCTGGAGCACGAGAAGAGGTGAGATACGGCAGGCAAGGTGGGGCTCCCATCTCCTCCTGGGAGAATCCCAGCATGGCTCGGTCCTCTCAGACTTAATAACTTGGAGGATTAAATAATGTAAAGTGCCTGTCCTGTGGTAGGTCCTCAGTAAGAGTTAGTGCCCTCTTGGCCCTTGCTATAATTCTGTGGCAATGAAATGCACTCACATAAACAAAGGACAATGCCACAGCCCAGGAGAAAGAGAGCCGCAAGTGGTGTGTAGATGCCCAGGAATCAGTGTTGTATCCTGGGGACAACCCTGTCCAGAGCTTTAGGATCTAAATTTATTAACCTTGACACACACTAGCTGTGTCTCCCCACTCTGGACCTCAGGTTTGCCAACTGTGAAAAGGAAAGTTGGATAATAGAATCATCTAGAAGGCACCCAGCTTCCAGTAGCTGAAAACCCACTGATGATGACTTAGCCCAGGGACTAAACCTGACTTGCCACCTGGGTTTGTGCAGCCCATGACCTAAGAATATTTTTACAGTTTAAACAGTCGGAAAAAAACCCATAAAAGAAATATTTCATGACATTTGAAGTTGATGTGAAATTCAAATTTCCGTTTAATCAAGTTCTGTTGAAACCCAGGCATGCTCACTCACTGACATACTGTTTATATCTGCTTTCATACTACAATGGCAAGGTAGAGTCGTTGGCTTGAAAAGCTGAAAATATTGACTGTCTGGCCATTTATAGAAAAATTAATGTCCCACTCCTGGGACACCTGGGTGGCTCAGTCAGTTAAGCATCTGCCTTCGGCTCAGGTCAGGATCCCAGGGTCTTGGGATCGGGTCCCACAGCGGGCTCCTTGCTTAGGGGGGATCCTGCTTCTCCATCTGCCTGCTGCTCCACCGGCTTGTGCCCTCTCTGACAAGTAAATAAAGAAAAAATCTTTTTAAAAAAACGTCCCACGCCTGTTGTAACCAAGAAAGTTATTTAATTATCTCACATAACCAGGAACTCAAACTGACAGCGCTCTGGGTTTGCATCCCTGCAGTTGTCTTGGCCTTTCCTCCCTGGCACCGAATGGCAGCTTTGGTTAGGATCTACGAGTTTCACTTTACATTCAGCACAGTAAGGGACAGGGAGAAAAGGCTTTCTCCTGCCGCGTCTCCTTCAACCAGGAAAACATACACATTCCCTGGAGGCCTGGCAGGAAGCTTCCCCCATCCCATTGGCCAGAGCTGTCACATGACAGACTCTTGTCCAATCCCTGGGAAGGATCAAACCGCCTTCGCCCAATGGCCTGCAAAGGACTCACCTGTCCTGAGAAGCGGGGACCAGGGTCATTTACACAAACAAAGCCAGAGTTCTGGTCTCCAGGAAGAAAGGGGGCAGAGGGCATTGTGTCTACCCAGATCACGAAGACCCCCTTGCCCTGCTGACATCTCTGGTAGATGCCCGATCCTTTCTAGAACTTACATGGGAATGCTTTTGTTGAGTTGAATCCACTCCCGTTCGAGCTTCGGTCCTTCTGGGGTTTCTCGGTGAAAGTCCTCGCCTGAGGCCGCACCTCTGCCTCCTGGGATGGGAAAGCCGAGGAGGAGTAAGCGGGAGGCCGGATGGTTGCCCAGCGCGCTGCCACCGCCCAGCCTGTCCTTGGCTGAGTGGACACAGGGGAAGCGTTTACCGGGGTGGTTGGACTGACGTCGAGCCTCTGCGAGGAGCGGCCAAGTCGCGAACGGTTTTTATAGAAAGGCGCCCTCAATGCCCCTCCCGTTCTCGGGGCCCGTAGAAGAGGAAGCCAAGCTTCAAGGATCAAATGGGAACCGTTTGAAGGGGAATCGAGAAGCAGCTTCATAAGGATTTCAACCCGAAATCACAGCCTCCTAGGAGTCGCAGTTACAGACACAAAGGAGAACATCAAAGAAATGGAAGGGAAGCCAAAAGAACTCACCCGGCAAATAAAGATGGGGTCCGAGGTCTCAAGAGCGGAGCACAGTCTTGAAGACACATCCTCTATCCGGGAGGCAGGTGGTGGCTAAGATGGAAAGATGGTGAGCCGCAGTGCTCCTGAGAAGGAGGCATGTCCTTGAACGCTGACCTCTTCTTGATCTGGAGGTGGAAAGGCTACAACAACGCGTTGTGTCCACTCGGGACCCAGGCGTGGAAACGAGCAGGGGAAGAAGGGGGCTGCAGGCGGGGAGAGGGAACTTACCGAAAAGCACAAAGGCAGAGGCGTGGGGGGGTCGTCTTGGGAAATGGAGGAACTTTGCACATTTGGGCTCAGACACCGTGGGTGGCAATCGGCAGGTGTCAGCCGCAGAGGGCTTTCTGTAAAAGCCCTGGGTTGGAGCGTCTGGGGGCTCTGTGGACCCAAGGAGTGTTCAGTATCGCTCCAGGTCCGAGTAGCATTCAAGCTTGGTTCTTTGGTCATTTCAGAAGGTCCATAAGGGTCCTAATACGTAAACTTGGACAGATGCCTTTCAGTGTGAATTTGCTCATGTGGATTCTGTTGCCTGCGACTGAGGACCTGGCCTTAAATCGCAAGCAAAATAAGAGATCAGGGCCTGGCCCCTGATGAGTTCTCACCACACCTTAGCTAACGTCCTGTATTATTTGAATATTCTATGAAGAGAATGACATGTCTGTTCCTATGCAGCAGCACACTTTAAAAAAAAAAACAAAACGATATTTATATATTTATTTACTTGACAGAGAACAAGCAGAGGGAGCAGCAGAGGGAGACAGAGAAGCAGGCTCCCCGCTGAGCAGGATGCCTGACACTCGTTCTGTCTCAGAACCATGGGATCATGACCTGAGCCTTTCCAAAGGCAGATGCTTAACTGACTGAGCCCCCCAGGCACCCCCACACCACACATTTTAGGGGCCATCCACTTCTCTCCGGCGGCACTGAACTCTTACAGCCTCTCTGTCCTGGGGTGGAAACTTAAGCTTGCGGTCTGAAACACATCATTCACCCCTCTTCTTCTCACCTGCTAAGTTTGAACTTTTATCTCCTTCTGAGCAGGAGCATAGCTCTTTTACCATGGAACATTCCCCCCCCACCCCCCGCCCCCTACAGTGTATAGTATACAGTCTTGGTTCTGAGCTCTCTAGACTCTTAACTTCATGTAGTTTTGAGAAAAAAAAAATGTTTTCTTCTCATGAAAAAGGCTATTTCTTTTTTCCCAAAATGTATTCAAGAATTTCCTCACCAAATATTTGGGGAACACTCACTAGGGTCAGGACTCTGAGGATGGGAAGACAGCTGTGGACAGATAGCTTGCATTCTAGTGGGGGGAGATGAGCAACAAACACACGCATAGGTCAATTTCTTGTTTATTGTCAGTAGTGCCAATGTTTTGGCAGAAAGCAAAAAGCAGTGATGAGACAGGGTGGCTGGACAGCAGGGACAAGGTGGTACCACGTTGAACAAGATATCCAGGAGGCCCTAAAAGACACTTATACCAGGACCTAAATGCCAAGAGGAATCCTAACAGGAGAGAGGGTCAAGTCCAGGCCCCTGAAGGGAGGAACAGCAAGGGCAAAAGCCCTGAGGCACCAATGAACTTGGCCATGGTGAAGAATTAAAAGAAGTCTGGTGGGTCTTTGGGATAGTGGAAAGAGAAGGGAGAAGAAGACTGAAGCAGCTGCTGGGCCAGATTCTGAGGGACTCTTTTAGGCCTCCTGGAAGCTGTGGATTGTTCTCTTAAACCTTGGAAGGTATAATCAAAAAAGCGATTTGCATTTCAAGAAGACCACTGTGATTGTTATAGGAAAATGGTCCTTTGTGAGAGGTTGAGGGAGCACAGGAGAGAACACAAGTCCCCCACCTGCGCTCAGAGGAAGATGGCAAGATGTGGATAGATTCTGGAGGACAGACGGAAGACATTGCTGCGGGCTGATTGTGTGGGGCTGGGACCTAGAGTGATGACCACATGTGTGACTTAAACCCATGGATAGCCCCTGGGATGACTGGGCATTTCACAGAACTGCAACACTTAGGAACTAATCCACATGCACTTACTATGTAAGAGCTGTGTGTGTGTGTGTGTGTGTGTGTTTCTCTATGGATGTGTGTGTGTGTGCGCGCGCACACGCATTTCTGTGCGTGTGTTAGCTTTACCTGGCACAACTCCTCTCTCTCACTAGCTTGCTCCCTTGCTCAGCAGGTTGGGCGGAGTAGCACTCACCTCCCGCCACACTGGCCTAGGCTTGCCCACCCCAGCTACTTACCACTACCTGCCCTCACAGGACGCTCCCTAGGTGTCACACTCGGTTCAAAGCTCTGCCCATATTAGCCAAGCAACCCTCAGAACAACCCTATGAGATAGAAGCTATTATCAATCCTCATTTTATTTATTTTTTCAAAATATTTATTTATTTGAGAGAGAGGGATGGAGCATGAGCATGAGGGAGGGGCAGTGGGAGCGGAACATGCAGACTCCCAGCCAAGCAGGGAGCCCATGGCGGGGCTGGATCCCAGAACCCCAAGATCATGACCCTAACCAAAAGTAGACCCTTAACCCACTGGGCCACCCAGGCACCCCCTGAGTCCTCATTTTAGAGATGGGGAAACCAAGATTCAAAAAAGTGAGGGGACATGCCCAAGGTCATACAGCTGATGGGTGGCAAAGTCAAGATTTGAACCCCGGGCCATCTGATTTCTGAGTCTAGGTTTACCACCCACCTATCCCGCCTGAGAGATAGGTGGAGGGAGCTGAGGGAGGGTGAGGGAAGGCAGGAGCAGAGAGCCACCTAGTTTGTCTTCTTCTTTATAGTGCCTTTAAATGTCAAGGCACTTAGCAAAATCCTGGCACATAACAAGTGCTCAGTGAGTTATAATAAATTACTTTTATGAATACCCAGGAACCAGGTGGGCTAGGGCCTGCCTGAGCTCCTGTGCTCTGCAGGAGGCAGAAGATGCCTGTTCCGGGGGGAAAAAATTGATTTATATCAGATGCCAAAAGCAGTCGGAAATAACTGGCAGGAGAGGAGAGACCAGACAGAATGTGTAAGTTTCTCTGTTTCTCTTCACTTGTCACACTATTATAGTTAAAGAGGGAAAACTAAGCAAGAAAAAGAGCATACGTCTGCCCACATTTTTCTAGATTTACATTTTTTTAACTTATTGGAAAAGGGAAAAAAAAAGGACCAAATGTTAAAGACATGGGGAAAAAATCAAAAGGCAAGAAATATGTAGGGGAAGGGAATCAGTCTGGCAACTATGGTAGAAACTACAAAATGCAAATGACATGAAACCGGTTTCAATTATCTGACACCCCTGGGCTGGAATTGATTCCTGCTGTTGGGAGAAGAAGCGGGGATGAGAGAAAACTGCAGAGTGTCATCCTCAAAACTGCGGGCGGGGGGCGGGGGGAGCTGGGTTTAATGCCCACCACAAAGTGAGCCCGTGGGGCGGGCTGGGAGGTGAACAACTTGGGAACCCCCTTGAGAGGAGAGACTGCCATGCATTGGAGCCTATCTGGAGAGGATGTCCCTGCAGTAACATAGATTCACCTCTAGGGGGAGATCGAATCACCACACCCCACATCTGGAAGACGAGGCTGCGGTGGGGGCGGGGAGGCAGCGTGGGAGATTGAGGGGCGCTGGGCTGGACTCCTAGGGAGAAGGCAGAACAGACAGACAAACCCCAAAGGCGGGACAGTTCAGGCTGCCCCAGCAGCGTTCTCTCCGCTGAGCAGGGCCTTGAGCCAGACGGGCTGGAGTTAAAAAACCAAGCCGTGAGAGAGTGACAGCACCAAAAGAAAAGTGGCCAGTTGGGCCAGAATTTAACACACTTGGAGTCAGCAACTCCAGAAGGCAGTTTCTGATCAGTAATCGTTGCCCATGAAAATTGCTTTTCTGGGGATGACAGGCCCATTAAGGAGGGCCTGGAGATGATGCCCTAAGTCAGGGGTTGGTAAACTTCTCTGGAAAAGGACAACTCGTACATATTTTAGGCTTTGCAGGCGGTTGGGCTCTGTCGCAACTGTGTTGATGTAGCGTGAAATTAGCCACAGACAATGGGTAAGCAAACCAGCGTGTCTGTGTTCCGGTAGAATTGTATTTATGGACATTAAAACGTAAAGTTCATTGTTAAAAGGATGAAAAGAAAAGCCACCGACTGGGAGAAAATATTTACAAGCTACGTCCAATGTAGGAACTGGTACCCCAAATATATAAAGAACTCTCAAAACTCAACAATAAGAAAACAAACAACCTTATTCTTAAAAAATGAGCATGCGATCTGGACAAGCCCCCCACCCAGGAAGAGGTCCAAAAGGCTGTAAGCATATGAAAAGTGGGTCAACATCCTAAGCCATTAGGGGATTGCGAATAAAACAAATAAGGAGATAGCACCACATGCCACCACATCTTGGAATGGCTAAAATCCAAACCATTGACAACAGCGTGTGTTGGCGGGAATGTGGAGCCCCTGAAACTCTCATTCTTTGCAAAATGGAGGGTAGGTGTGGGGATGCAAAATGGCACAGCCGCTTTGGAAGACATTTGGCAGTTTCTAACAAAACTAAACATACTTTTACTGTCCAGTCCAGCAGTTGTGCTCCTTAATATTTACCCAAATGAGCTGCAAAGTTATGTCCACATGAAATCTGTGCACGGATGTTTCTAGCAGCTTTATTCATCGTTGCCAAATTTTGGAAACAGCCAAGATGTCCTTCAATAGGTGAATGGATAAATAAGCTGTGGTCCATCCAGACAGCAGACTCTTTTTCAGCTCTAAAAAGAGAGAAGCTAACAAGCCATGGAAAGACTGGAGGAAACTTACATGCATCTTATTAAGTGAAGGAAGCCAGTCTGAAGGGGTTACATACTAAACAGCTCCGTGTTATTCTAGGAAAGGCAGAATTATGGAGACAGTAAAAAGATCAGTGGATATAGGGATTTGGGGGGAAAGAGAGATGGGTGATTATGGGGAGGCTATGCACACATGCAAAGGATTTGTAGGGCAGTGAATACGCTGTGTGATATTATAATGGTGGATCTTTGTCACTATACATTTGTCTAAACTACCAAGAGTAAACCCTAAGAATAAACTCTCGTTGATAATAATGATCAATATTGGCTCATCCATTGTAAAGAATGTACCCCATTAACCCAAGATAATAACAATAGGAAAAACAAGTGGTGGAGGTAAAGAGGTGTGTGGAAATTCTATATGTTCTGTGAAATGTTCCTTTAAACTTAACATTGATTTAGGGGTGCCTGGGTGCCACAGTCGATTAAACATCTGCCTTTTGGCTCAGGTCATGATCCTAGGACCCTGGGATTGAGCCCCGTACCAGGCTCCTTGCTCAGTGCTTCTCCCTCTCCCTCTGCCTGCTGCTCCCCCCGCTTGTGCTCTCTCCCTCTTGCTATCTCTCTCTCTGTGTCAAATAAATAAATAAAATTTTTAAAAAACTGATCCAAAGAAGATAGTCTACGTAAAAACAAAGAGAAATTGGATTTCATGTACTGTTAATGTGTCAAAAAATATTCTTCTTTTGATTGTTTTCCAACCACTCAAAAAGGTTAAGACTCATTTTTGCCTTGTGGACCATGCAGAGATAGGCAGCAGATGGATAAGCAGCCCATTTTATGCATGCTTCCCTCTGCAGTCACAGCCACCACATAGGCTGGGTGTTGGTCCCGCACTTGAGGCTTGTGCTGACTCAGAGTGACCACAGAGGCCCGGAGTAGACAAGGCATGAGCAGGGATTCTGGCCAGTGTGCCTGGTCTCCTCTCCAGCTCTGCACTTGCTGGCTCTGTGGCCTCCTGCTGTTGACATCACCTCTCCATGTGGTATTTCCACATCCATAGGACACAGATGACAGTGACAAATCTATTACACAGCATTATGCTGAAGATCAGATGGTCTATGCCCTGTCTCATTAATCTCTAGCCCCTGGCACAGTTCCTGGCACATAACTGCTGCTCAGATGTTTTGGGGAGGGAAGGAGAAAGGAAGAGGAGACAAAACAGCATACGTCAGCTCTTTCTACCATGCTGTGTAACAATCCGCCCCAAACTCAGTGATTTAAAATTATAATCCTTTATTCTCATACTCAAGGTCAGCAGGCTAATTGCCAGCTGCCTGGCTGGGTTGGGCTGAACCCTTGGCTCCAGGCACCAGTTTGTCCAGGCTGTTCAGATCTGGTTCATCTGCTTCATCTGCCTTGGGCCAGTGGCTGTTTGGGGCAGGCTGTTTGCTCTGTGTGTCCTTTCCTGATGCCCATGTTGAAGGAGTGGGGGGGACTTGGTGCATGTCTTCTAGTAGAGACCACTGAGCATAAGAAGATGGGGCCAATGCCCAAGCACAGTTTAAGGGTATAGGCATGTCCTCTAATTACTGTCATGTCCTTCCTGTCTTTCACCTTGGACCCTGCTGTGCAGAACTTTCCTTAGACCAAGTCCAGGAGGCCAGTCAGACACTGGGGTGCTTGACTTCCTGCGGCAGAAGGAAAAGCAGAATCAGATTTGGCTGAGCCAGTGACCAGCTGGCTGTTCTAGGATTTGCACCGAGTGAGAAGGAGGATATGGTTTTCTGAAGCCAGGAAAGAAGGCCATGAGCAGGGCAGGAAGGGTCAGATGAGGGAGGACAGAGGTCATAGCCAAGCACCACAGGGCAGCTGGCGTGGCCCTGTGAACACTGAATGTCCACCAAGGTACGTCCTTCTGCACAGCCCGTCGCCCTGAATGGGCCACAGGCAGACTTTCTAATTTATTTTTCCTTTAGAATAACTTCTATAGAATGTTCGGATTTCAAAAGTCTATGGAGAAAAGTTAGAAAATACTGGTAGGCAAAGTAAAGCAAAATTCACCCATGATCTTACCACCCAAAGATAAGGGACTCCTCTTTCTTGCTCAATATCCATCTGGCCTTTTCCCTGAGAGTACTGTATATTCCTATATTCACTTACCAAAATTGAATCATAGCCCCACAATATCCTTTTCTTTCCTCTTGTGGCAATATGTAATTAATGTTCTTCCATGTCAATGATCTATAATCTCATTCATAATGGCTATAGTGCATGGACATATCAGTGACCTCATTTAGCAACACTTACTATTGAACATTTAGGCTGTTTCTCAATTTTCATTATTTTAAACAACTGTGATGAGCATCCTTTTGGCTGAATATTCACCCACATCTTCATTTACTTACCCAAGTTATATTTTTAAAGGTGGAGTTCCCTCATGAAAGGCTATGCCCATTTTTAAGGCTTTGATGTACATTGCTTAACCAACCCCAAGAAAAGTAGTTGTAAATTACACCTCAGGGAGGGATAGTTAAGGGAACCCTGCTTATCTTTATACACAGCGTCTGGAACAAAGCTTTTGCACATAGCAGGAGCTTAATTAATATGCATGGATTGTAATTTGAGCATAATAAATCCAGACTCTTCCAAGCACATGATCTGCACTTCTGCTGCTATCTTGGTAGCTCTCGGAGCTAGAGCAAAGATTGACTTGTAAGAATGAGAGAAAGGTCAGAGACCACGGAAAGAAGATGGCACCATGTCTCAAGGGAGTGACCATTTAATAAAGCCCTAGGTCATTACCAGCACTTTCGGTAAAGTATAGTTGTTAAAGGTCCCATTATGGATGTGTCTATTGGGATATAAATTAGAGTCCAAATTATTTAAAACAGCCCAGTGGAACTATGCTGGGCAAAAATCATGTACATAGAAGTACCAGGGCTCAGAGGTTAAAGACCATGCAGTAAGGAATTATGGCAATATCCGCATTCAGAATAAACCTGATAGAATTATCACTCAAGGATACATATTCTCTCTTCAATATCCAATGTAACCAGCTGGTGGAAAACATTTCACAGAAATGTGGGTGCAGAGATAAAGGAGCCCTTAGATACAATCTGAGTTCACCCTCTAAGCTTTGAGATATATATATATATATTTATATATATAAAGATGTTTTATATATAAATATATATTATTATATAATTAATACATATTATTATATAATAAAATAAAAATATAATATAAATATATATATTTGACTTATTTTGTACAAATCCTCAGACCAGAGAGCCTGGTTGATTTTGACAGAAAAAAAGATAATCATTGAAAAACAGAAGGAGGTTTGGTTCAACCTTATAATGGTTTCTGTGTTAAGCCTCACAAATGAAAGTCTTATTAAACTGGATTTATACAGCCCCGACATCAAAGAAAGAAGAATGAAAGAGGAAAATGTATTAAAACATGCAAAAATAATCTTTCTATAAAGCCTGACATTTATGAACAGAACTCAGAAAAATACCTTAAAATTAATCTGTGGATTAAAGCAATCTGAAATGTATGGGAAGAATACAAGAATTAGCGGGGGTGGGGAAAAAAACACATGAAATGTATTGACATTCTAAAGTCTCTTTTTCATTTGACGACAAATATTTTCAAAAAACACAAGGCTCTCTCGGTTATTAACAATTCATTTTTTCTTTACAAGCTACATTCGATTTTGATCAAGCACAATTACATGAAAAATCCTCTTCAGGATTACCTGCTCAAAATTGCAGAGAGAAAAAACAGAAGATCCTATGACAATTTCAAAGACGAATTACAAACGTGCGTGCCCAGCAGCGGATAAAAATGAGGGAGAAGAAAGGAGTGATTAAGTTTTCAATTTCCCCATAAGGACTTGATGCTAATTTCAATTCACTTATTTGCTGCTTTGTAGAGGATTATTAA
Organism: Taxidea taxus jeffersonii; assembly: GCA_003697995.1. Taxonomy (NCBI): domain Eukaryota; kingdom Metazoa; phylum Chordata; class Mammalia; order Carnivora; family Mustelidae; genus Taxidea; species Taxidea taxus. Next base: position 3,307 of record RCUC01169244.1, on the reverse strand, counting down.
TGAGAACAAATAACCTGATGATTTGATGATAGGAAGGTTGTGGGAAATTATTTCCCAGCGAGCTTGTCATTTAAGAGCTGGGTGAGTTTCCCAGTCACTCAGAGCCTTGGTTTCTCATCTGAAAACTGGGAAGTGACCTTGACATCTTCCCGGTAGGATTAATATGAGGGTTTCAGTACATGATGAAATGTGAGTGTGGGGCATGCTGTAGGGATTCCCCCAAAACGGCCATTTTTATTGACATGAGTGTGGCAAAAATTTATTCTCAAAGTGCCTGTAAGAAAGATCATCAATAAGCCTACCATAATTTACTCTTCTAGACTTTGTCTTTCCTTGCAATCTTTTCATGTCTACAGTTTAACCATTAATAGGTTCTGCTCAACATGTTCTGAGATGGAAGGTGTCCACTAGTAATGAGAATTTTTATTGAGCCTTTATTATGTGTCAGGCGCACTATATTATCTCAAGGGTCTCCACAACAATCCTATGGGGTAGGTACTATCATTTGTTTTAGTCTGACAATGAAAAAAAAATCAGAACCTAGAGGAGTTAAGCAATCTTCCAAATTATTGGAAGTGGCAAGGGGGTTACAGAGTATGGATTCTGGAGCCAGGCTGCCTCAGCTTCCCCCCTGAGGGAAATTAGGATGGGTGGTGAACCATTTCGTATATGTATATGTTTATATAATGGTGTGTGTGTGTGTGAGAGAGAGAGAGAGAGACACACACACATAGAAAGACAGACTCATTTTATTTTAAAGACCTGACCCATGTGATTGTGGGGCCAAGAAAATGCAAAATTTGCACAGCTGGCTGGCAGGCTGGGTATTCTGGAAGTAGTCATTGTTTCAGTATTGAGTCCAAAGGCAATCTGGAGACAGAATTCCTTCCTCTTTGGGGACCTCAGTCTTTTCCTTTAAGGCATTCATTTGCTTAGATAAGACCACCCACCGCACGGAGGGTGATTGGCTTACTCAGTCTGTTGACTGAAATGGTTATCATATCTAAAAAATATACCTTCACAGCGACATCTAGACTGGTGTTTGATTAAGCTCCTGGGCACCTGAACTAAGCCAAGCTCATAAAGAAAATGAAAACCATGGTGGTGAGAATATTACCTCCCTCATAAGATTTTGGAAGTGCTGAATGAGACCGAGACTGTGTAGGCACAGTACTTGGTATGCTTCAAGGACTCAGTATCTTGGGTTCTTCTAGACAGAGCCTGCTATGGAAGGAGCAGCCCATGGTCATTAGCTATTGTTATTAAGTGATGGAGCACATCGGAACCTAGGTCATTCACCTTCCAGAGCTCATTGTCAACCTCTCAGCCTGTTTTGTCCGATGTGATAGCCACCAGAGAGATATGGCTACTAAGCCCTTGTAACATGGCTAGTGTGACTAAAATTTAAATTAAAAAATGAGAGCAGGGAAAATTTTTAAATATTGAAATGACCTAGATTCCAGGATATGTTGGGTTAGACAAAATATGCCACCAAAACTAATTTCAACTGATACTTTTTACTTTTCTTAAATGTAGCTTCTAGAAAAATTTAAATGACACATGTGGCTTGCATTATATCTCCAATGGACTTGTGCTTTCCCAGCAACACATAGGCCTCTCCAGTGTGCATGAGGCCTGCACAGGACTCACTCAGTCTGAGATATAAATATATAAATATAAATATATATAAAATATATTATATATAGGATGGGTAAGGCAGAACAAACACTGCGCCCATGCATCTTAATTTCAGTGAGGCTGCCCAAATTCCTTCTTTGAAAATCTTAACAGTAGCACCAACCACAAAGGGAAAAAAAAAAATCAGGCGTTATTTCAGTTAAGATCTTTTGTTCATTAAAAGACACTGTTCACAGAGTACAAAGTACAAACCACAGATTTGGAAAAGATACTTGAAATTCATACACCGGACAAAAGAACCTTATATTGTTGTAGAGTTCCAGGATTTCTAACAGATTCCTGCAAATCAATAAGAAAAAGTCATAGAACCCAAGAGAAAGATGTGTGAAAGATCTGAACAGACATTGTAAAAAGCCGGTGTCCAAATGACCAATGAACACATGAACTGCAAATCTGAACACAATGGCTAAAATGAAAGTGACAGGAACCACCAAATGGGGACAAAGATGAGGCATTGAAATTCTCACGTGCCGCCTTGGTTGTAAATTAGTACAACCATCTGGAGAATTTTTTTTCTTATTTCTGTTGTCTAATTTTCCTACTAAGAGCAGGCATGCTTCTCTCTCTTCTATTAAAAAAAAAGTGTAAAATTGATCTTTAACTTAAAAAGTCAGTGTTTCAAAAGATAACAAATAATGAGGCAGAGAGAAGAGGGCCCTGGGCCCTGCCATTCTGGAAGAAATTGTCAGCAGTTAATTGAGCTGTAGGGAGACTTTTGAGAGCAGCATCGCAAACATGGTAGGCTTCACAAACGACAGAACACAGTGCCTGAGCTGTTTAAAGCAGGCCCCGTGGGCTCCCTGGAAACTGCAGGGCGTTCTTTGAGGCCAGGAACCAGAGGGGCCCTGCCGGGGGCTTTGGTAAAAGCAGGGGTTTCCTGGGGCCGGGGGAGGGGGTTCCTTTCACATTAAATCATAAAATAATTCTCTTTGGAAAAAATGTGTCGGTAACAAATGCCCCACAGAATGAGATAGATCACTGAAAATGGAAATTTGCAAAGCTTTGCTCAGGCCTTTGATATTGTGCTCTACCTTAAATCTAAGAGTTAAGACTTATTCCTGCCAGGCGTCTGTTTTTGAAGTTCCCCAGCATGTTAAGCAGGGCAGGAGGCCCCACTGTAGCTCTTGATCAGGGAAATGGAGAAATGATTGTCGTTAACATAAAACTCAGGGCACTGGGATCAGCTTTCTGTCTGCCTGGGAAGCCAGCTGCTTCCAAGCTTCTCCATCCTGTGGTTCTGCTCTCTGGTGGGGTGCAAGTGCAGGGAGTTTGATCCTGGGGTGCACGGGAGATTCAGAGGATCTTTGAACTTGGATGGAGAAAAACGTATTTATGTTCACCAACATCTAACCAAAATTTTCTCACTTCATTTTGAAAAGTAGCAACCAACCACAATAATATTATCAGTCCCTATTGTCATTAATAGAAACCTGATATTTTCATATCATAGTTGTTGCAGATATGTTGAAATAAAGTCTATGCTCATACTCATCCAAAATTAGTTATTAAACCTGCTGCTAGAACTTGTTTTGTGAGGTATTAGTAAAGAAACACACATGTTACTCTGTCACAATTTAAAAAATATTTTGATAACAGTATTTCAGTATAA